>RJWK010031585.1:0-24136 GCA_004363435.1 Platanista minor | reverse complement strand
GCCTTTTCTTTACAGTTCATATTGTTTCACTTCCGTCCTCATTCTCTGTGGCTGTTGTGACAAATTACCACAAAGTCAGCAGCTCAAAGCTACACAAATTTGTCATCTTACAGTTCTGTAGGTTAGAAGCCAGACACGGGTCTCACTAGGCCGAAATCAAGGTGCCAGTAGGGCTGCGTCCTTTTTGGAGGCTCTGGAATGAATCCATTTCCTGGCCTTTTCCAGCTTCTTCCCACACTCCTTGGCTCACAGCCCCTTCCTCCATCTGCAAAGCCAGCTGTTTGGTCTCTCTCTGACCCCTCACTGTAGCCACATCTCCTTCCAGCTCTCCTCTTCTGTCTTCCTCTCCCACTTAGAAGGACCCTGGGCTCAGGCAGATAATACTAGGCAATCTGTCTTCTCAAGGTCAGCTGATTAGCAACTTTAACTCCATCCACATCCCCTTTGCCGTGTAACCTAAAAGGTCCCCAGGATTAAGATGTGCACATCTGTCGGGGGTGGTGGTGGTGGTGGCTATTATTCTGCCAACCACAAATTCTTACAATAAGCATAAACTCCTTCTGTAACTGGAAACACAAGTCAAATAATTTAAAATTACTTTTTAGGTTCCACATATCAGTGGAAACATACAGTATTTGTCTTTGTCTGACTTATTTCACTTAGCACAATACCCTCCAGGTCCATCCATGTTGTTACAAATGGCAAAACTTCATTCTTTTTTATGGCTGAGTAGTATTCCATTGTAGATACCCACCACATATTCTTTATCCATTCCTCTGTTGTTGGACATTTAGGTTGCTTCCATGTCCTGGCTACAGTGCTGCAGTGAACATTGGGGTGAATATGTCCTTTCGAATTATGGGCTTTCTCTGGATACATGCCCCAGAATGGGATTGCTGGATCATATGGCAATTCTATTTTTAGTTTTTTAAGGAACCTCCATACTGTCCTCTGTAGTGGCTGCACCAATTTACAGTCCCACCAACAGTGTAGAAGGGTTCCCTTTTCTCCACATCCTCGTCAACACTTGCTATTTCTTGTCTTTTTGACAATAGCCATTCTGTTAGGTGTGAGGTGATATCTCATTGTTGGGACCATGATCCAACAAATTAGAAAAGTGATCCAACTTTTGAAGCACATGGAATCAAGTAGGCCATTGAAGATTTCTGCAGAGAAAAGCAGCTGTTTTGTGGCTGGATGAGGCTGACACACATCTAAGCACCTGTGCTACCCAGCAGATGTGCCTCCCCCTCACCAGACGCATGGTGAGGAGAGTTCTGAGCAGCACACGGCTTCATGATCTGCCAGGCTGAGGTCCCCTCACTACCACCCACTTTCCATCCCATCCAAATAGTATCCAAGGGGCTTCCCTGGTGGCTCAGTGGTTAAGATTCCACCTGCCAATGCAGGGGACATGGGTTCGAGCCCTGGTCCCAGAAGATCCCACATGCCGCGGAGCAACTAAGCCCGTGCGCCACAACTACTGAACCTGCGCTCTAGAGCCCGTAAGCCACAACTACTGAAGCCCGCACGCCTAGAGCCCGTGCTTGGGAACAAGACAAGCCACCGCAATGAGAAGCCCACACACCGCAACAAAGAGTAGCGCCCGCTCGCCACAACTAGAGAAAGCCCACATGCAGCAACGAAGACCCAATGCAGCCAAAAAATAAATTAAAAAAAAAAAAACAACCTTATCCAGGTTCTTGAATAACTTTTTAGTTTCTTAAAAATAAGGCTAATGTAATTTCCAATTATTTAATTTTTCCATTTAATAAACATAGTAACAAGGTCCTTTCCTTTCTTTCTTTTATTGAGTTATAGTTGACCTACAATATTATATTTGTTTCAGGTGTACAAAAATATGGAACACTTCACGAATTTTCACATCATCCTTGCACAGGAGCCATGCTAATAATCTCAGTATCGTTCCAATTTTGGTACAGGTGTTGCTGAAGTGATCACAAGACCCTTTCCTTTCTAATTTTAAGCTACCAGGTGTGCTTGTAAAAACACTGGCCTGCAGGTGGATCGTTTTTCTGTCTGGACACAAGCCCTCCTTAAAACAGCACAAAGGGAGGAAACGACATCCCTCGTGAACAGTGGGGGATTGCAGACGTGTAGTGAAGATACACAGTGGACATTCAGGAGTCCCTTTGGCTGGCACCCATCAGCCCTTCAGCTCTGACGTAGGGATGCTCCTGATACGGATTTCACCTCCTTCAGGAACCTCAGAATTGGTACCTGGGCACCAAGCAGGTCAGCTCTGACTGCCTGCTGTGGAAAGTCGGCCTGGGTCACAAAGTCCACTCTGTACTGTACCCTAAATGGCATCAGTGACTCTTTCTGCCAGTGCCCTGGCATTGAGCGTTGATATGACCAATGTAATTGTATGCGTGATGCTCATAGGTAGGCAGAGAAACCATCAACAAATGAAAGTGTTCGTCTCAAGAACCAAAAGAATGCAGAGCTCTATCTTTTCGAATCAGTAATGAAACAGTTCACATGCAAGCTTCTGAAAACTCTTTCCCATGATAAATTTTTTTTTTTCGGTACCCGGGCCTCTCGCTGCTGTGGCCTCTCTCGTTGCAGAGCACAGGCTCCGGACGCTCAGGCTCAGCGGCCATGGCTCACGGGCCCAGCCGCTCCGCGGCATGTGGGATCCTCCCAGACCGGGGCGCAAACCCGCGTCCCCTGCATCGGCAGGCGGACTCTCAACCACTGCGCCACCAGGGAAGCCCTCCCATGATAAATTTTGTGTTGCCTCAGTAAAGCTGAAAATGAGACGGCTCAACCAGGAGGATCGGATTTAATCTCGCTTTCTCCATCCGCTTCTCCAGGTAGCTCACGCTATTTGAAATTATCTTTGGAAAAAGAAATCTGAAAACATCCTTGAAAATAGAAGATACACAAATACAACGTGGGTTTTCCAGAGATGATGACCTAGGGACACTTAACTCCAAGAACACCATCCCCTTGTCCTCCCCCACCCCCAAGGCCCCCGAGGCCACCTGCAGACCGCACCCTCCCTGCTGGTCAGTGAAGGAGAGCCTGGCCTCAAGGAGCTCAAGGCAGCAGACCCTCCGAGCCACCTCCAAACGCAAACGCGTGCACCTGGTCTCTGATTCTGAGGCTCGCTAGATAGAATGACCCACCTGCTGGAAATTTTGGGGAAATGCTCCTTCATTTAAAAAAATACACTGTTCATTTAGGAAATGGCTCAAAAGAGATAAGAGAGGATGTTATTACGGTCACTGCAGGATGGGCCAGATGAGAATGAGAACCGGACATTAAAGCGTAGTTGCCGAACTGGGCTTTTCCTTTCATCTAGGAAACTGATCTACGCCAACCAGAGCGGTCTGACTGAAGATGAGAAAGGAAAACACGGAGGTCCGGGGAAGCAGGGCAGCCTTCGCACAGGTCTGGAGTCCCTTGTGACATCTGAACGAGGATCAGAGGGACAGGCAGCAGGTTGCGACGGCCTCCACGAAGGGACACATGTGAGCAGAGGCCCCGGGGAGGCCAGAGAGGGTGGACCACCTCTGGGGAGATGGAAGACTGCAGCGCTGGCTGGACACGGGAGAAGCAGGGGAAGGAGACTGGCCTGTGAGATGCACACAAACACCGACCGCTCTCTACGTTCACGACATGCTGAACGTGGGTAATGACCCCTTATTTATTCTACAGAACAGACACTCAGCAGCATAAGTTACCAGTATGTCACTCATCCGCAAGGACCACTAAAGCACAGACGATGAAAAATGACGAAACTTTACTATTAGAGAAGAAAACAGATCTCATACCCATAGCTGCACTTTGAACCCATTACCAGAACGATGTGCTGACTTCAGACTCAAGACCTTTATTTACTATTTTTACCATCCTCAAAGATTCTGTATCACTTTATGGTTTCAGTAGCCAAACACATTGTAGATTATTACACATGCGGAGAGTTCTTCATCTTTCAAACGTACTTTCAATTATGGTGAAATCAGTTGTATGAAGGAATGTTGACAGCTCTGAATAAGAACAACCATCAGCACTTGCCCAAAATGCCCATTCCCCTGGGCGGCTCCCAGCAAGCCCCAGTGACCCTGTCACAATTCCCCTGGGGCCTGGAAAGAGCACAAGGGTCCCTGGGTACAGGGCTGAAGTGCTGAGGACAAGGAGGTGGCAGCTCCGAGATCTCAGCCCTCACCTGGCAGGGCCACAGGATTTCTTCACATCTCCCCACCCGCTTCTGCCTCATTCCATAAAAGTCTCTGGAACCCGGCCAGCCACTGGCTCAGCTGAACATCCTGCAAATCCAGCACACGGACCACTCAGGCGGTCACCATCAGAGCTGACTGGGGGGCCATGGGAGGCCAATGAGGGGCCGGTAAAAAGTTGGGAACGTCCAACCAAAAGGAGGAAGAAAAAGGGCCAGGGCAGCTGTGGATGATGTGGCGTGACTGGGCAGAAGAGATGGTTCAGAAACAGCCGGGCAGTTCCCCCTGCCCACCCCAGGAAGGTCCTCGCTGTCTGTGAGGGACTGAGATTGCAGGCTAGACTCTGCAGGCATCCCTCGAGGGGCCCCCGTCCAGCCTATCCCATGCCAGCGCCCTGACAAGGTCTGCTCCCCGGGAGACCCGCTCACTGGCAATACTGGCCTGGAGGCAATGCTCAAACAGACAATTACAAAGCTTCGTCTTCATTTAAGGCTTTTAAAAAGCGTTTCTTGAAAAAAACAGATAAGTTCTAGAATATGAAATGCCTGTCTTTTTATATTGTTACCTTGGCTCCTCCTTTGAAATGCGTATTTTCTAGTTTCATCTTGTAGACTTTCCAACAGAGACAACTCTCAAATAACTCCCTAAACCCAGACTATAAGGGTTTAATACACATTTCATTTACACCAATGCACACACATGTAGCGGCTTAAGGTTGTCGCTGGCTGTTTGCTTTTCAGCAGCCCTGAGTCAGGAGCTGATGGACCCACACTGCCCCAACGCCCACTTCCATGCAGGCAATATGGGCAAGCTGGTGGCGGGAAACCCCAGGCGGCAGGGATTTTGAGCAACAAGTAACCAGAAAAGGTAACCCAAGACCCTCAGCTGCCAGGAGCCTTGGAAACACCAGGGAGGGGCCCTCCTGCCACCTTGTGACACAACCAACTTTGGCTAAGAAGACGCTGAACCTGGAACACAGATGACCTCTGTGCTCTAACATTTCATTTTCCTAAGTGGACTCTGACATCAGGGTCCCTCACGCTGCACCAAACGAAAGTCCTACCTGCCTCGGCTTCAGAAAGCAGATCCTAAGAAGGGAGGAAATCCTGCTGCTGCTCGGAGGGCGTTTGTCCATCCTCCAGACGTGGGTGCCACTCCCCAAGCTCCCTACCTCCTCCTGTCTTCTTTCCTTAAACACTTTACTACTGGGAGCTATCACCTCTCAACTATAGAACCATCATTTCGTTCATCTAAAAGAATGTATTTAAGGGGGTGCCTCACATAACACTCAAAGACAAACCCCCAAAGCAAGCAGGGGGTAAGATGACGGGGGCAGTCATGCCCCATGAGAAGTGGAGGCGGCCGGAAGTGGGAGCGGCAGGAAGGGGAAGCAGGACCTAAAGCCAGGGGCCGGGTCAGGCTGGAGGAGCAGCAGGAAAAGTGAGCAGAAATGCGTGGAACAGCCGAGAGGGGCCAAAAGGAAATTAACTGGAGGACAAAGACCCAAACAATGAGCCGACAGGAAAGGAACCACGCCCCACCCCCCTTCCTCCCACCCTTGTGACAGTCAGCGGGGGTACTGACCACACACAACAGACGGATGGGACCAGAAATATCCCGGGTTTTAAATGCCAGGTCAATGCTACACCAAGGGACCCCTGAGAAGACAGCCACGGTCACCAGCTGTCACCAGACGGGACAGTGCAGGGAGAGAAAACTTAGCAACGTCCCCAAAGGCAGAGGTCACAGTGCTTTCATGTCCAGCCGACACTTTCATAACTGTGTCCTCAGAGTCGGGGTGGGCATGGAGGGGTCACTGCAGTTCAAGTCTATTTACAAACCTCCTCTGTCTCCGGAGGGACTAAAAACACACATTGACCTGAGAGGTTAACCATGGGTGTTTGGCCCTGACTTCAGAACACAGGGAACACTCAGTCCTGCTGAGTGGAATCTTCGCAAGGGTCGGTGGACTCCACCTCTGGGAAGCAGACACCCAGGGAGGGGACTGGTGACTGAGGATAAATATTTGAAAGACCTTTCACCAGTTTGGTGGAAAAGGAAGGGAAGAAGGGAGGGAGGGAGGGAAGAAGGAAGTGTTTTAATTTGCATTTCTCTGATTACTTGTGGGGTTCATCACTTTTCTGTTTATTTGCCTTTCATACTTCTTCAGTGACATGCCGACTAGAGTTTGTTGCAGACTTTTCCCATCTGATGGTAATGTGTTCCTATTGATTTATGACTGCTTTTAGTATAATAAGGATGGATCGGCAGGTAGACAGTGTTATGTCCTGACTTGCCGATTCTGGTGATGCACACAGGATGCTAATGCACTTGTGGTCAGCTGTTTCAATCTTTCTCTTATTATGTCTTCCACGCAAGTAGAGTATCATGGTCCTTTAGCTGGGAATCCAACCCCAGCTCCCCCACTGTGTGACCCTCTCTTTACCTCAATTTCCTTGACTGAAAAGGGAAGATAATCAGCGTGCGTTCACTACATGAGGTCAGTATGTGGCAGACAATCTGGCAGCTGGCCCTGAACGACCTGCCTCCTGGTGTTCACATGGAACCCCTTCAGGTCCAGCCTAAGGAGTGCCCAGGGGCCTGCCCACAGCCTCCGAGTGAGCTTGGAACCCAGGTCCCCCTGCCCTCCCTGGGCGGCACCTCGAGATGACGCAGCCCCAGCTGACACCTTCACTGCACCCTGGAAGACCCTGACCCGAGGACCCAGACAAGCCGTGCCCGGATTCTGACCCACAGAAACTGTGATGTACAAGCGTTGGTTGTTTTCAGCTGCTAAGTCTAGGGGTGGTTTTTTATGCAGCAGGAGATAACTAACACATGATACACGGAAAGTACTCAGAAGAGTGCCTGTGGCAGATTGCAAAATAGTCTAGCGCACGGTCACTCCTCCCGTGAAGAGACGGAGTCCTTCTCCCCGCCTGGAGCTGGGCTTGACTGTTAACTTGCTTGGACCAAGAAAACAGAAGCACAGGTGAGGCAGAGACCTGAAAGGCACCTGCATACCGGGGCTTGCCCTCTTGCTACTCTCAGAACCCACCACCACCCTGCGAAGGAGCACCCCCCGCAGGGCTGAGACCGTGTGGCCAAGTGACCCCTGATGTGCCCCCAGCTGACAACCAGCCCCACTAGACGTGCAGGAGGCCATCCCTGCAGACCCCTGAGTGGGCCCAACTACAGAGCCACCCGGCTATACCCAGCACACATTCCCAACCCAACTCACGGGCTGAATGAGTTGCTGTTGGGAAGTTCCGGGGTGGTTTGTCATGAAGCACTTGCTGACTGACAGAACTGCCATTCTCATTACCACTATTGTTATTCTCTTGGGATCAATTATGCGGCCACTCATATCTCTTAGCAGTGCATTTATGCTTTTACTTTTTATGTTATCCACTGGAAACTTATTGTGGTACATGATGCTAGGTGAGGACCTAACTTAATGTTCTGCCACTCAGCCAGTGCTCCTTTCTGCACAAAACTGCAGCACCTTGTTTTCATATATTAGAATCTAGAGGATTGTAGGATATCATTTCCATTCATCACTTCTATTTGTATACTAGCAAACCTTGAACCAATACCATATGAGTTCTGTTTTAATTTGGGCCAGGATACTATTATATGCTCTTCTGCTGGGGCACGCCAGGACAAACTCTCATTAATTCAACTGCAGGGGAGGTGTCAGAGAAGAAAAGAGATATGAATCTAGGACCAACCAGCAGGTGGAAGAGGTGGAGACAGTTGCCATTACCTGAAAGAGGACCCCAAGGCACTGTCCTCTGAAATCAACACTAAACCCATTCCAAGTCTCTCCATCAGTCAGCGGTCAAACCACACAAGCTCTCTCCATGGGCAGCACCATGCACTGTAGGGGGATGGGCAGGGTGCAGGCAGAGATGGCACAAGGCCTGCTCTCCATGCTCACAACCTTAGGGGGGGACAGTCCCACACAAAACCTCTGCGGATCGTATTTCAAATACACACAAACACAAACTAACACAATATAAGCAACATAATGGCTGAAGGGAGCTTAGGAGTCCCTGAGGTCAATCATGGAAGACTTCCTGGAGGAGGGTTTTCAGATTTTGAGGCATAAGATTTAGCAAAGAGAGGGTGTGTGCAAAGGCAGCAAGCAGGAAGGAATAACTCATGTACAGTGAGCAGATTTCCGTGGTTAGAGCAGAAAGTCTGAACAGATACACTAAGAAGTGAGTTTGATGAAGAGATAAGAATCAATTTGACTGGGGGATCATTCAACGTTAGGTCTTCAAAACAAGTGGGCAAACAATGTTTTGTTAGGTAACATGGGAAGAGACCATAGGTGGAGCACTGACCTCTCTGCTATTGAAACAGTCTGTCATGGACACAGCATCCCCAAACCACTCCAAGACCTGCCTTCCCCAGAACTCTTAGGAAGTGGCAAGAGAGGGATCTCAAAGGGCAGGAGGTGTCACAGTCAGTGCAACACCCAGAAGCAGAGATGCAAGAGGCCAGCATGCCTGGCTGTCCACGTCCAGTCACTGATTCTTAGTGGAGGGCAGCCGTGGGTAGGCTAAGAAACTGACTTCTTGGCTTCTTTATATTGTGGTGAGTATCAGCTCTGATCCTAAAAGTTTAGAAATTAAAACGTGAAAATGAGTGGAGCCCTGATCTACGGGACCTGCTCACGGCCCTGAGGACAGTAAGGGCACAAACCCTTCCCCGGTCTTTCATCCCTGGCAGACCTCCCACACTGGGAAGCAGCGGTACCGTTCAGGACAGTGGCCCAGGCCCCGAGGCTTTGTGGGAAATCTGCACCAGAACTGACTCAGGCACTCGGGGCAGAGGCGCCAAAGGGGTCAGAGCGAGCCCTGAGCCCTGATTAATGCCCGTCCTCTGGGTGCTGACACCAGGGCCCAATTCTGCTGCCGTGTGCTTCACTGCGCCTGCTCTTATGTATCCCTGTGACTGTACTCATGGGTTAAGAGCAGAGGTTGTTCTGGCCAAGCTCCCCTCCTCTCTTTGTGTCCCCACGGACCCTCGTCCCCTCCCCACCAATCAGCAAGAGGCTGTTGGGCGTCGCCCACACAGGTACACCTGAGAGATGCCCCAGGGGCTCCTCAGAACCCAGATCTGCAGTCTGACCTTGTTTCCCACCAACGTGGACCACAGAAACCCTGAACTCCATGCAGCAAGTTGGCGGCCAGACAGGAACCTCTCGCCCGTAACCTGTGGGTGGGGTGGGGGTGTCTGGTCTCAGCCCCAAAGCGTAGGCCCTGAGCCCGGAGTCGGAGCCTCGGGCACCACAGAGCAGGACAGCAATTCGAGCCCACCCAAGCCCCTGCCCAGCCTTGGAGGCGTTCCCCAGGAGTAAGCCAAGGTCATGGTCACCCCTCCTCTGGATCCCAGGTCTGCCCAACTTCTCCCAGTGCCGTAATGTTTAAACGATCAGAGTTAGGAATACACTTTCACATAAAAAGGGCAAACTCCCTACTGAGGGTGACAACTATGTAATACAATGTTTTCTCTGGCTCATACTCTTGTTCACTTTGTCTTGATTCTTAAGAAAGACACCCCTTTTCTTTCATGCAGCAGTATGTTCTTAGACGCCACAGTACTTTTTCTCAGTTTGCTCTTCCTCAAACAAAGAGCCTCGTCCAGACCCGCGCATACTATACCCGGAGCTGTGGATTTTCAAAGATGTCTGCACTTACACTTTCCCAGGTGCAGGGCCAGGGCACCCACGGCCTCTGTCTCTGGTACATTCGATCGACAGGGGTTCCAAGAAACTGCCGTCTCCACCACTCGCTGTGCGGTGCACAGCCGGCCTCCACCCACCGCTGTTCTGGCCAACCCAGCCCTGGTTCTTCTGGCCAACCCAGGAATTTGCTCAGCATGTAAGCTCGAAACAAACTAGAATGATGGGGAGGGAGGGACGTGCTATGCTGGGGTGACAGCCCCATAAAATTGTTGCTGCAACATTCCCTAGGCGAGAACGGTGAGCCCCCATCATCGTCCCAGAGGCCAGGCGCGCTGTGCCAGGGGGTGAAGGGAGCTGGGCAGGACCGCTGGCCTCCTTAGGTACTCTTCACTGTTACTATAAGAAACAGTCATTTCTTAAGTTTTCATAGGTACAATATGTTAATCAAACTAGAAGTCATACATTAGGGTATGTGAGGATTATCATGATGACCAAAGACTTATCACCCTGAAAAGAATGGCGTTCAGACCGGTTAAGGGACGTGGGTGGAGTGGCGAGGCCAGGAGGTGGCGAAGCCGGGGTCCCATGGAGACTTAGCTTTCCTGAGTGACTCACCCCCACACCTGTGCAGCAAGGCTCTCGGCCCAGGAAGGTGACGGGCCCCCTGCCCTCTCTCTGTGCTAGGGAGTCCAACTTTTGTGCAGTGTCTTCTGTTAACACAATTCTCAATTCAGTCCCTGGATTGGCATCAATGCCATCAGAGCCACGTTAATATGTGACCAGCCTTCATCAAAAGTTGTAAAGTAATCTACTTTCCAATCTTAAGTATAAATACCTAAAGACAATGGCTTCAGACTAACCGTTCAATTCCAAAAAATAGGAAACCATCCATGTGTCAGTTGCAATTCCTAAATTAGCACGTCTAACTAGAGTCAAGTCATTGACATATTTGAGGTATTTAGCAATTACAAAAAGATTCTCAGGCTTCTTCTAAGCTAAAACCTCTACACACTCACTGGAAAACTACAGATGCTGGCTGACCACCAGGTGAGGAGCGAAAGTCCAAGCCACCAGCCTCACTTTCTCAATTAATAAGGACTTGGTGGTGAATAACACCTAGAAGTTAAGTCTTCCTAGGAGCCCTAAATTGACAAGAAATAAAGCTACTCAGCTTTTCAATTATTTTCTGATCTCCTTCTAGCTTTCACTTAACGGAAAAACTTGTCAAGTTACAACTTTATGTGCCTTGCTCTACAGCATTTATTTTCTACAAATGGGATTTTCTCAAGACAATAACTATATTGACAACACTAGGCTGACTGCAAGAAATGTGTTTTTACCTATTTTCATGAATGTTGGGCATGCCTGATGCTGTCCTATTTTGTAAATTTACTGCCTTGTATTGTCACAGAAAATCCCACTGACTATCCTTTATTTCCCTTCATTTTATAAATGCCAACTTTATTTAATTCAACTGTCACATAAGTTTGTTGGCCAAATATAATAGTTGAGACTGTGCTCCAAGTCAAGGCTTATACCAGTATCAAAAAAATCAGAAAACATGAGTTGGTTTCCCCCCCCACCAACTTTTAAAAAATGAATTAGTTAACTTATTTTTGGCTGCGTTGGGTCTTCGTTGCTGTGCGCGGTCTTTCTCTAGTTGCGGTGAGCGGGGGCTACTCTTCGTTGCAGTGCACAGGCTTCTCATTGTGGTGGCTTCTCTTGTTGCGGAGCATGGGTTCTAGGCATGTGGGCTTCAGTAGTTGTGGCACACGGTCTCAGTAGCTGTGGCTTGCGGGCTCTAGAGCGCAGGCTCAGCAGTTGTGGTGCACGGGCTTACTTGCTCCTCAGCACGTGGGATCTTCCCAGACCAGGGCTCAAACCCATGTCCTCTGCATTGGCAGGCGGATTCCTAACCACTGCACTGCCAGGGAAGTCCCCCACCGCCCAAAATTTTTGATGATCCAAAAGTATACCAATATTTTACCCCAAATGAACTAATTATTCATTTGCTGGGTTTTTTTTTTAATTGTAGTAAAGTACATAGAAAACAAAATTTACCATCTTAATCATTTTTAGGTTATGGTTCAGGGACGTTAAGTCCATTCACATTACAATCTCCAGAACGCTTTTCATCTTGTAAAACGGAAACTGTCTCCTTTAAAGAACAACTTCCCATCCCCTCTCCCTCCACGCCCCCCACCCCCAGCCCACGACCCCTGGAAGCCACCAGTGTGGCTTTCTGTGTCTGAATTCGACTCCTCTAGGTACTTCGTATAAATGGAATGGTACAGTATTTACCCATTTGTGATTGGTTTATTTCAGTCAGCATAACGTCCTCAAGGTTCAGCCAAGTTGGAACATGTGCCAGAATTCCCTTCCTTTTTAAAGGCTGAATAATATTCCATTGTTTGTAAAGACCGCATTTTGTTTACCCATTCATCTGCTGATGGACACTTGGGTTGCTTCCACCATTTGTCATTGTGAATAATGCTGCTATGAACATGGGTATGCAAATAAATATCTCTTCGAGTCTCTGCTTTCAATTCTTTTGGGTGTATACTCAGAAGTGGAATCGCTGGCTCATATGGTAATTCTGTAATATTTTAAGGCACCCATGCTGTTTTTCATTTGGTATTCTTAATAATACAACTGGATAGAGGGCAAGTGATGGCCAAGTGACTAGTGTACTCAGCGAGTTCTTGGGACCACTAAGAGTTCCATCACTACCTTTTTAGCAAAGCAACCCTTTTCTTTGGGGTGTGACCCCTTGTGTCCCAAATGCAGGCAGGCACTGGGAAAATGGTGGCTGCAGATTATCATGGCAAAAAAGAAATTGCAAACAATTAGAACCTTTTACAATAAAACAAATACAGAATTCTAATAGATATATAGTTTCTAATCCTCTTTGATAGTTTTTTAAAATAATGAAGCATAGAAAATTCTGGTTAAAAGTGATAACTTGACCTTCTCCACCTCTATTCTGCCCCAAAACGTCACAGGCACAGAGCCCCAGGGACAGGAGATGGGGAAGTGTGACCCTGGGTAAGAGGATCCAACACATGTTTAAAGCCTAAACACAGACACAAGAGGGTGAGCTGGCAGCTGCGGGGGCGTGGGAGGGGTAGCTGGAGGCATGGGCTGACCCCTTGCAGAGTTCAGGAGCCTGTGGGGTCTGAGCCACCAGGAATCTGGAAGGCAGGCTGCAGGGTGCCCACCAGGCTGAGGGCATGTGTAGAAATAGGGGATGTGTCCTTGAGTGCCCAGGGCTGAGAGGAAGCCTGGGCACAGGGACTGACATTCAGCAGGCTGGAGGAGGCTGCTTGGGGGATGAGAGTGTTCCAAAACAGGGTTGTGGTGCTGGTCACCCAACTGCATCATTTACTAAAAATCACTGAGATGGACACTTACAATGAATCAATGGTGTAGCCTGTAAATCATATCTGAATCAAACTTTAAAACAGATCAATAACCACAAATACATACACGATCAAAATACTGAGACACCATCGACTGACAAATTTTAGATTTTTTTTCTTGCTACCCAGTGAACAATGAGTCTGAGAACAAGACAAAGTCAGTTATAAAAATGAAGAAATGATAACTGTACATGATCCAGCAATCCCACTTCTGGGTATACACCCCAAAGAATTGAAAGCAGGGACTTGAAAAGATATTTGAACACCCACGTTTATAGCAGCATTTTATTCACAAGAGCTGAAGGCTAGAAACAACCCAAGTGCCCATCAACAGATGAATGGATAAGCCAAGTATGGTCTACGCATACAATGGAATATTTTTCACCCTTAAAGAGGAAGGAAATGCTGACACGTGCTACAGCATGGATGAACCTGCGGGACACCATGCTGAGTGAAACACGCCAGTCACAAAAGAACTAATACTGTTTGATCCCATTTCTTTGAGGTCCCCGGAGCAATCAAATTCATAGAGACGGAAAGTCCAATGGTGGTTCCCAGGGACTGGAGAGAGGGGAGAATGGGATGTGAGTGTTTAATGGGTGCAGGGTGTCAGTTCTGCAAGATGAGAAAGGCCTGGAAAGATAATGGCTGCACAGCAATGTGAATGTAGTGGTTTTTTATTGTTATTATTTTTGGGGGGGTATGGTTGCTTTACAATGTTGTGTTAGCCTCCACTGCACAACAAAATGAATCAGCCATATACATACAGGTATTCCCTCCCATTTAGGTCACCACACTGCATTACATAGAGTTCCCTGTGCTATATAGTAGGTTCCCATCAGTTGTCTATTTTATGCAGATGGAGAGATATACCAATTTCTTGGATTGGAAGAATCAATATTGTGAAAATTACTATACTACCCAAAGCAATCTACAGATTCAGTGCAATCCCTATCAAATTACCAATGGCATTTTTCACAGAACTAGAACAGAAAGTTTTACAATTTGTATGGAAACACAAAAGACCCCAAATAGCCAAAGCAGTCTTGAGAAAGAAAAACGGAGCTGGAGGAGTCAGGGCCCCTGACTTCAGACTGTACTACAAAGCTACAGTAATCTAGACAGTATGGGATTGGCATAAAAACAGAAATACAGATCAGTGAATGTAGTTTTTAAAAAAAATTTTCTTGAGGTATAGCTGATTTACAAAGTTGTGTTAATTTCTGCTGTACAGCAAAGTGATTGTTTTATATATTATGTGTGTGTGTATATATATATATATATATTTTTTTTTCATATTGTTTTCCATTATGGTTTATCACAGGATATTGAATATAGTTCCCCATGCTATACAGTAGGACCTTGCTGTTCATCCATCCTATATGTAATAGTTTGCATCTGCTAATCCCAAACTCCCAGTCCTTCCCTCCCCTACCTCCCTCCCCCTTGGCAACCAGAAGTCTGTCCTCTATGTCTGTGAGTCTGTTTCTATTTCGTAGATAAGTTCCTTTGTGTAGTGTTTTAGATTCCACATATAAGTGATATCATATGGTATTTGTCTTACTCTGTCTGACCTACTTCACTTAGTATAATCATCTCTAGGCCCATCCAACAATATGAATGTACTTAATGCCACTGAGCTGTGCACTTAAAAATGGTTAAGATGGTGAATTTCATGTTAAAGATATTTTACCATAGGGCTTCCCTGGTGGCGCCGTGGTGGGGAGTCCACCTGCCGAGGCAAGGGATGCGGGTTCGCACCCCGGTCCGGGAAGATCCCACGTGCCGCGGAGCGGCCGGGCCCGTGAGCCGTGGCCGCTGAGCCTGCGACTCTGGAGACTGTGCTCCGCAACGGGAGAGGCCACGACCGTGAGAGGCCCGCGGACCGCACAAAAGAAAAAGATATTTTCTCACAGTAAAAAATAATAAATAACAAATGTCATTTTTTCCCATAAAACTGGAATAAAAGCAAATGAGGAAGAGACCTGAAGCGGTCCCCGGGGCTGGGGTGTGCGTGCCCAGGGTGGGAGGGGCAGCTGGTTTCATTATCAGCCTGTCAACACTGTTTGACTTGAACTCTGTGCTGCACTAGGCGGATTTTTTAATATTCATTTAAACACAAAATGGGGAGCAGCAGAGATGAAAAGAAAAGCAAATTGAGGAAGCTGCACGCCAATAAGCCCGGTGTCAATCACAGGCAGACGAGGGGATTATCCAAGCAGAAGGCTCCTGAGTACTTGGGAAGAAGTGCCAGGCCAAACCCACCTTTTAATAAGGTCAAGAGATTGGGGGATTAGAGGAATGCTAAGGAGATAAGGGTCTTTATTTCAGCAAGATGTTAACACATGGCGGGAGCAGCCCCCCCAACTGCATGGCCTTGGAGAGATGTAGGCGGGTGTCCCAGGCCCCGAGTAAGCCCTGGCCTGGCCTGGATAGTGGATAGGAACAGGTTCAAGAACATGGGGGATATGACATCAGCCTGCGCTCTGAAGGGCCAAGATGAGATCATCTCAACAGTCTAGAATGTTAACTTTTAAAGTGAACAGAGGAACTCAGCAGTGTTGCAAATGCTCCGCATTTTGATACCAAAATTCGTAAAATGCCACGAGCAGCAGACAGACCACCGACAAAGGAAGAAAGCGTGGGGTTCTGGGTGGCCACCAGCTCCCCTGAAGGCAGCGGGCTACGCCGCTGGCAGCTGCCCATACCACAGCGGAAACAGTCACCAGCTGTCACCCCGCCCGGCCATGTCCAGAAGGATAAGACATCCAGAAAGCGTCAGACGAAAAGTGGGTGACAAGCCTTTGAATGTGCAAGGAGAACAAAAAGCCTTGCAGGGAATGGGGTGCAGAAGTGGTTTTTCCACTTGAAGGATTTGACGTGGAAAGGGGAGTAAGGAATTTTCCCAGCTCTGCAGGAAGAAGCAGGAAAGGAGACTCGCTGCAAAGTCAGATTTGGGTCAGTTAGCTCTGCCTGACCATGGAGCTCCCCATCACTGGCTCCAGGAGACGAGGTACTCACAAATCAGAAATATCCCGGATGGCACCCTGAGCTCTGCAGATGGGTGATTTAACTGAACGATAAAAACCTAATATCCCACAACATAAGAATAACAGCAGCAATAAAAGGAAAGACTGACATTTATTCGGTTTTTCCCATAGCCAGGCAATGCCGAGTACACGCTCGTTGCATCCTCACTTTGTAATTCTTTGATATCTCAATTTTATGATCCATTATAAATATCATCAACAAACTAAAACAAAATGAAGATATTTGGTATAATCATGAGTTCTTCAGGATGATAGTCATATGTAAATGATTTTTAAATTGTTTAAATTTAAAAAGAAAATTTTATCAGTTTAAAAAAAAAAAAAACGAATTGCCTAATACTAACACCTAATTAGTATCAACACCAAACAGGCTTCCCCTTTTAGAGACATCAGTGGTACACCTAACAAGTTTCAGAGTCAGAAAGTTCTCATGGAAGTAGGTGTTTCCTTTGTTTGTTTGTTTGTGACGTGAGATCTGAGATCATTGACACTAGATTAGGCCGGGCCTGGATGTGCCCAATGTTGATGAAATGCTAGGTCCACCCATTTATCCAACAAATATTTACCGAGTGCCAGGTGCTGTTCTATGTGCTGGAGAGTCGGCTGTAAACGAGACAGATGCGGGTGGTCACCAAGAAACTAGGAGAAACAGGTACTAAAGATGCAGGAGGAAACAGACAAGACAGCTCACAGAGTGATGAATGCAATGCAAGGGGCAGGGTGGCAGCTGAGGGCTCCTTTAGGCTGGATGCTGGGGAAGGGGAGCTCTGAGAAGGAGGTGCGGGGGTTGGTGAGACCGCTGGAGGGATGCACGGGTCGGTTGTATAGGTTCTGGAGCTACTGAGCGGGCAGAGAGAGATTCTTCCCACTTGTGGGAAGAATCTGGCTTGAGGGTCAGGAAAATCAACATGAGCAGAGTGGGGAAAAGTCTCCCAGGACCACAGGGTGCGCTGAGAGTTTATGCAGGGTAGTGAAGAGGCTGGTTTATGCCTCTGCTGCTGGGCATAGAAGTGTGCAGAAGGGCAGGAAAGACAGTGAAGGGACTAGCAAGGAAGGTGTGGAGGATGGAGACGGGGCGGGGTGGGGGGCGGGGCCAGCAGGGTGTGTCTGGCAGACAGAGCCGAGGGGCGGGAGTGAAGGAAAAGGAGGAATCAAGATGCCTCATAGGACACTGTTGATTTGCATATATTGAAGAATCCTCGCATTCCTGGGATAAACGCCACTGGATCATAATGTATGATCCTTTAATGCGCTGTTGGGTTCTGTTTGCTAGTGTTTCGTGGAGGATTCGTGCATCTATGTTCATCAGTGATATTGGCCTGTAGTTTTCCTTTTTTGTGACATCTTTCTCTGGTTTTGGTATCAGGGTGATGGTGGATGTGATACACCACATTAACACACTGAAGGAGAAAAACCATATGATCATCTCAATAGATGCAGAGAAAGCTTTCGACAAAATTCAACACCCACTTATGATAAAAACCCTGGAGAAAGTAGGCATAGAGGGAACGTTCGTCAACATAATAAAGGCCATGTATGACAAGCCCACAGCCAACATCGTCCTCAATGGTGAAAACCTGAAACCACTTCCTCTAAGATCAGGAACAAGACAAGGTTGCCTGCTCTCACCACTATTATTCAACATAGTTTTGGAAGTTGTAACCATGGCAATCAGAGAAGAAAGAGAAATAAAAGGAATCCAAATCAGAAAAGAAGAAGTAAAACTGTCACTGTTTGCAGATGACATGATACTATACATAGAGAATCCTAAAGATGCTACCAGAAAACTACTAGAGCTAATCAATGAATTTGGTAAAGTAGCAAGATACAAAATTAATGCACAGAAATCTCTTGCATTCCTTTACACTAATGATGAAAAATCTGAGAGGGAAATTAAGGAAACACTCCCATTTACCACTGCAACAAAAAGAATAAAATACCTTGGAATAAACCTACCTAAGGAGACAAAATACCTGTATGCAGAAAACGATAAGACACTGATGAAAGAAATTAAAGATGATACGAACAGATGGAGAGATATACCATCTTCTTGGATTGGTAGAATCAACATTGTAAAAATGACTCTACTACCCAAAGCAATCTACAGATTCAATGCCATCCCTATCAAACTACCAATGGCATTTTTCACAGAACTAGAACAAAAAATTTCACAATTTGTAATGGAAATACAAAAGACTCGGAATAGTCAAAGCAATCATGAGAAAGAAATACAGAGCTGGAGGAATTAGGCTCCTGGACTTCAGACTATACTACAAAGCTACAGAAATCAAGACAACAGTGTGGTACTGGCACAAAAACAGAAATATAGATCAATGGAACAGAATAGAAAGCCCAGAGATAAACCCACACACATATGGTCACCTTATCTTTGATAAAGGAGGCAAGAATATACAATGGAGAAAAGACAAAAGACAGCCTCTTCAATAAATGCTACTGGGAAAACTGGACAGCTGCATGTAAAAGAATGAAATTAGAACACTCCCTAACACCATACACAAAAATAAACTCAAAATGGATTAAAGACCTAAATGTAAGGCCAGACACTATCAAACTCTCAGAAGAAAACATAGGCAGAACACTCTATGACATAAATCACAGCAAGATCCTTTCTGACCCACCTCCTAGAGAAATGGAAATAAAAACAAAAATAAACAAATGGGATCTAATGAAACTTAAAAGCTTTTTCACAGCAAAGGAAACCATAAACAAGACCAAAAGACAACCCTCAGAATGGGAGAAAATACTTGCAAACGAAGCAACTGACAAAGGATTAATCTCCAAAATTTACAAGGAGCTCATGCCGCTCAATGTCAAAAAACAAACGACCCAATGCAAAAATGGGCAGAAGACCTGAATAGATATTTCTCCAAAGAAGATATACATATTGCCAACTAACACATGAAAGGATGTTCAACATCACTAATCATTAGAGAAATGCAAATCAAAACTACAATGAGGTATCACCTCACACCAGTCAGAATGGCCATCATCAAAAAATCTACAAACAGTAAGTGCTGGAGAGGGTGTGGAGAAAAGGGAACCCTCTTGCACTGTTGGTGGGAATGTAAATTGATACAGCCACTATGGAGAACAGTATGGAGGCTTCTTAAAAAACTACAAATAGAACTACCATATGACCTAGCAATCTCACTACTGGACATATACCCTGAGAAAACCATAATTCATAAAGAGTCATGTACCACAATGTTCATCACAGAACTACTTACAATAGCGAGGACATGGAAGCAACCTAAGTGTCCGTCGACAGACGAAAGGATAAAGAAGATGTGGCACATATATACAATGGAATATTGCTCAGCCATAAAAAGAAACGAAATTGAGTTATTTATTTGTAGTGAGGTGGATGGACCTAGAGTCTGTCATACAGAGTGAAGTAAGTCAGAAAGTGAAAAACAAATACCGTATGTTAACACATATATATGGAATCCAAAAAAAAAAAAAGTTCTGATGAACCTAGGGGCAGGACAGGAATAAAGACACAGATGTAGAGAATGGACTTGAGGACATGGTGAGGGGGAAGGGTAAGCTGGGACAAAGTGAGAGAGTGGCATGGACATACATACACTACCAAATGGAAAATAGCTAGCTAGTGGAAAGCAGCTGCATAGCACAGGGAGATCAGCTCCGTGCTTTGAGACAACCTAGCGAGATGGGATAGGGAGGGTGGGAGGGAGAGGCAACAGGGAGGGGATAGGGGGATATATGTACACATATAGCTGACTCACTTTGTTATACAGCAGAAACTAACACAACATTGTAAAGCAACTATACTCCAATAAAGATGTTTAAAAAATAATAAAATAAAATAAAATGGATAACCAACAAAGACCTCTGCTCAATATTATGTAACAACCTAAATGGGAAAAGAATTTTAAAAAGTGTTAACAGATATGTGTATATGCATAACTGAATCACTTTGCTGTACACCTGAAACTAACACAACATTGTAAATCAACTGTACTCCATTATAAAATAAAAAGTAAATAAATAAATACACTGGGGGGCGGGGAAGATGCCTCATAGGTTTCTGACATGAGCCACAGACAGGTTTAAAGGCCATTCTTTGGATGTGCCCAGGGAGTTTCCCACCCAGAGTTCAAATCCAAGCAGTTGCCAAAACGGTAACTGCCAGATTTGTGGCCGGTGCATCTCCCACTACACAGGGACAGGTTGTGGCAAAACATCACTGTCACCCTCAGAGACCAAATGTCCAGAATAAAGTATGACCCTGCTCGCAGGGAGGTGGCTTGGCTAAAATGCTAAGGAAAGGACCACCAAGTCTTCCCGTCCCAGTTACAGGCCCTCCCTGAGGCTGGGTCAGAGGGATTAAACGCAGGGATCGCAGCGTGAAACAATCACATCATCCTGCTTTCATCATGTCGTTCCTTATAGGACCAGGATCATTACCCTTAAGATTTAAAGTTGAACTGCCAGGCACAGAACCGTCCGGCTCTGCTCCCTCCCAGAGGCCCATTAGGCAGTGACTCACTTGCTTTTAAATGCACCGTTTCTTCCTCCCCCACACCCCACATTCAGGACACCCACACCCCATTGCCCTTCTCCACTCTCCACTGGACAAACCCCATCCATCTACCACACCCGGCTCAAGCACACCTCCTCCTTGAAGCCTCTTCTGATTGCTCCTGCCTACAGCCATTCACCGGCATCCGGATGTTGAACCACTGCCTGGAGACCCCACACCGCTCTAGACCCCCATCACTCCTTCTCCTGAGGACAGATGGCATGTGCTGCTCCAAATGCAAAAATTATCACTGCTTTGCTTTTATCCCCCAAAGGACCTAGAACAGTGTTTCCAGTACCAGGAGCAAACCCCTTCCAACCACTGATGGATTGGTGAGTTTACAAAATTGTGAAGCCATAAATATTTCTAAATGTATAGTAAACATATTATAATTGAGAAACTCCAACCTGGCAAACATTTGTTTTACAAGCTGATCCTTGAGGTGGGGTCTGATGTGCAGTGCTGGACCACCAATCATGCTCAGAAGTGAGCGATTAATAGATGGTAAGACAGATAAACAATCCGAGTGGATATCTGCAGAGTTGATTATACTAATTAGCAAAGCTTCAACTGTGTCAAAAGTTTTTTTCTCAATTATTATTTGGAATGCATTTTTATTAAACTTTGAACATTATTATTATTATTTTTTTTTTTTGCGGTACGCAGGCCTCTCACTGCTGTGGCCTCTCCCGTTGCGGAGCACAGGCTCCGGACGCGCAGGCTCAGCGGCCATGGCTCACGGGCCCAGCTGCTCCGCGGCATGTGGGATCCTCCCGGACCGGGGCACGAACCCGTGCCCCCTGCATTGGCAGGCGGACTCCCAAACACTGTGCCACCAGGGAAGCCCTGAACATTATTTTAAAATACAGTCCTAATCATTAACCAACAAATAGATCATTTGCTTACAGTCAGATGACGATTAACTCTGTTTTGAAACTGTTGAATATGTAGATTTTCTTATATAACCCTAGTTCGGGACTCCAGCAACTGTGAGGCTATACCAAAAAAAGTGCAAATATCAATTTTTTTTAAATTTCTTCTAGTATAAGGTCATACCTATCATAGGACCTGCACCAAGGCCATTTCAGCAACGCTGCTTGGCCAAAGGCTGGGAGACATTTTTTCCCCCAGGCTCAAGCCAGGATGGGGCTGACACTGGAGCTGGGTAAGGGGGGGTGTCCAGGGTGGCCCCCTCTCCCATCCTGACAGTCTCCTTCACAGAAATTCTGACACCTGCCACAACATGGACGAACCTTGAGGACATCATGCTAAGTGAAATAAGCCAGTCACAGAAGAGCAAATACTGTATGATTCTACTTATATGAGATCCCTAGAGGAGTCAGATTCCTAAAGACAGAAAGTAGATGCTGGGTGCCAGGGGCTGAGGGAGAGGCGGGTAGGGAGTTAGTGTTTCATGGGGACAGAGTTGCAGTTTTGCAAAATGAAAAGAGTTCTGTGGATGGATGGTGGTGATGGCTGCAGAGCAATGTGAATGCACTTAATGCCACTGAACTGTACACTCAAAAATGGTGAAGATGGTCCATTTTTCTTATGTGTATTTTACCAAAATTAAAAGTAAACAAAAAAAAGTCTTCTTCCAGCCCCAAAGGCTGGCTTCAATTCAAACCTCCCAGGAGGAACGCAGCAGGGCCCCTCCTGAGACCCCAGCTGCAGTGAGGAATGCTCGTGGAAACATTGCCACCTCTGTATTTCTGTCCACGCTTGAATTCTCTTTACCACCATGGGAGTACTTTGCGCTCCTTTTCCAAAATCAACGCCCATGGGTACTCAGAAGGAAGAGCTAAAACCACTGATTTACTACAAGCAAGCAGCAGGGGGGTGGTATTACTTATGTTCAACACAGCTTTAGAAAGTGTAGAATGGATTTCTTTAAATCGCCAGGAGCCTAAGAGCAAAGAACTGATGCTGAATTAAATAACCCTTCACAAACACACAGCAGAAAATCACAACATGCTTGTAATACTGGCAGAATAGGGCAAAGCTGACTGAGGAGGGGGAGCCCGCATCCCCCACGTTTGCTGCGTTTCTGGTACCCAATTCGCCGTAAGTGCAGCCTCCCTGGGCCCATGTGTCCTGCTCCCAGGATACACGCTGCCTGTAAGCAGGGAGGGCATGTTCTCAGGCCTCACCCCAGGGCAAACTTCCCCTCAACTCACCACCTCCCTCTCTCACCCACAGCCCCACCCCTGCAGGCCAACCCAGGGGTGGTACATCCCTGTCACTGGGGCCGCCAGGCCCCTCCCCTCATCACGGCTGACACTGCCAGTCAATCATGTCACAGCCCAGATGAACCTCAAAAATACTTCTCAATCCTTCCAGAAACTGCCAGAAGCCACAGTCAACTGATGGGCATTGGCGGGTGACGGATGCACCTGAACATTCCTGAGAGTGGCCGGCCACCCAAAGAGTGTGCCTTCCAGGTGTCTGAGATGAGACAACCCTTCAGAGATGCTGAACAATTCCTTCTTTGACCCTCTTCCTAGATTAGCTCATTGCTTAATTGCTAATTAATGCTCGTCTCTTGACACCAAGTCACCATTACAGATTGCTCTGGTTCATCCAGTCATTTGACAAACATCATGTTTTGTTCTACATCAGCAGCGACTGCTAGGTACGACCCTACAGGGTCCTAAAAGACTGGCTACAGGTCTTTGGTCCCATACGGGGAACGCGGGCAGACATAGGTGACCCCAGGGCTGCGCGGCTCCCGGAAACCAGCCACGTGGACCCACTGGACAGTGTGTCCACACTTTGTCCTCCAGCGCCTTCTTCTGAAAAAGCGAGCGTCTGCCCCAGCCACCCGAGCCTCGGCATCGCGGGGAGGGCAGGGCGCCCGGGGACCAGATGTGAGTTCGGGGACCCTCTCCATCCCTCGAGCTGAGCGCCCCGGAAGGCACTTCCAGGCAGGGACAGAAGTGGACACGGCGCAAAGGGGGGACAGGAGCCCCCGTGGGAGCCCCGAAGGGAGGGGCCGGGAGGATGCAGAGACGGAGGCGCATGCAGCCGGGAGAAGCATCCCAACCCAGGAGCGAGGGGAGGGTGAGCTGCAGTTACTTAGTCCCGCGCATCCCCCCCCAAGAGCTTGGAACCCCGCTATTAACACTTCAGAGCACAAGGCTCTCCTGACAGCATGGCTGGCTGGCCTCGTCTCCCTCTCCGGGGACCGCTTAACTGCTGAAGCC
>RJWK010031584.1:0-24133 GCA_004363435.1 Platanista minor | reverse complement strand
TAGGCCGTTACAGAGTATTGAGTAGAGTTCCCTGTGCTATATAGTAGGTCCTTATTAGGTATCTGTTTTATATAGAGTAGTGTATATGAGCCATTTGCTTATTGCAGGAACCCTGACTGATTCAGTAGTTAATCAGTTAATCAGCTGAATAGATAATTTCCCCTTGCATGATCCCGTTTCAATGCTCTTGTCCCATTTAATCACACCTGTATAATAATTATATTATATGATAGCTCTACTATATTATACTATAGCATAGGTACTTTGTAACTATATCCTAATATCATAGCTTTTAAGTGTGTGAACCCTGGGGCCAAACTGCTTGTATTCGAAGTTCTACCACTTATTAACCTATGATCCTGGACAAATTGCTTCCTTTTACTTTCATTTTCCTTATCTGTAAAGTAAGGATAATAAAAGAATCAAATAGTGCCTACCTCTTAGAGTATGATGAAGATGAAATTAATTTTTTGTTTAGAACTTTGTTCTTATTATGCAATAAGAAATGTTCCAAGAATTTTATAAATATTAACCCGAGTAATTCTCCTAACAAACTTAAGAGGTAGATACTCTTATTACTTTCATTTTAGTGGTAGAAATAAAGAAGAGAGTAGTTAAGTAACTTGCTGAAAATAAGAAACCAAGTAAATGGCAGCCAGGATTCAAACCCAGTCAGCCTTACTCCAGAATCCATTCCCATAACCACTAATCTGTGATAGATTCTTCTGGTGCATAGTAAGTGCTCAATAGCAAGTACTGTTGTTGTTGTTAATATTATTTCCCACTGTATTAGTTCTTTATGAGTCTTTAGTTTTTGCTAGATTATGAGTTCCTTGAGAAAAGAGGCCAAGTTTTATCTTTCTATGTGTATTAGCCGAGTGCTTGGCATTTGCAGGTTAGTAACTGTGGGATTAGCTGTTTCCCAGGTATTTCCCAAGGCCACCCTAGCCTTAGGTAAAACTAATACTTAGCTAAAACGGGAAATGGAATTTGAGATCCCAGTGGCCATTATTGTTGCCGGAACCACAGGTTCCCCTTTTGGTCCCAAATTATTTTCTCAGATGATTCACCACTTTTGGGATAGGTCAAGTCCCCTGCTTCACTTCTCCTACAATCACAGTGACTTTGCTTCCCCAATAACCATTGGTAGTACAAGGGTCCCGTCTCAGAGGACTGCCAAGTGTCCTGTTCTGCTTTTCCTGACCAAAAGATTTTTGTTTTCTCAAATATGTATTTTTTAGCTTCATGATTGCTCCTTACAGAAATTTAGAACAAGTTCTCAGGAACTAAGCAAGAGGCATTTGATTGACATAATTTGCATTTAAGTGTGTTCTTCGCCATCACTTCAGGCAAGATACACAACTATTATTCTCTGCTCACTTCAGGGTTAAGGTCAGGATTGGCTACATAATTTGTGAGCCCCAATGACAAATGAAAATGCAGGGCCCCTTGTTAAAAAGTAATAAAGAATTTCAAGATAGCAACAGCAGCGTAAACCAAGTAAGGGGCCTTTCTATTTGCAGAGCCCAGTGCAGCCACTTTTAAGTTGCATGCCTGTGAAGCTGGCCCTGCTTGAGGTCTCTGCCTACCCAGGGCAATTCTGACTCAGAAAGACTTTACTTTTTTTTTTGTCTTAGCTTTCCTATCTTCCGTAGTCAGAAAACTTGCCCCAAAGTTCCTTTTGTCATGTCTTTCAGGATTCCTGGTGTCTTGCTTTGATATCCCAGTGTTCTTGAGCTACAGGCATAGAACGGACCCATCCCCATCACCATGTAACACAGATAAATAATCTTGTTTTCCTTCAGTTAACGTCTAGGCCCATTGAAAATAATGGTCATGCCCTTAAAAAAAAAAAAGTAGCAGTGGTTTTTTTGGTTTTGTTTTTGTTTTTTTGCGGTACTCGGGCCTCTCACTGTTGTGGCCTCTCCCGTTGCGGACGCGCAGGCTCAGCGGCCATGGCTCACGGGCCCAGCCACTCCGCAGCATGTGGGATCCTCCCAGACTGGGGCACGAACCCGTGTCCCCTGCATCGGCAGGCGGACTCTCAACCACTGCTCCACCAGGGAAGCCCAACAGTGGTTTTTAATACAGCTAATTTTAAAATACTAATTCACTTGAATCTTAAGAGTTATATTAATAATGTCCAGAAATTGTGAACTATACATCCAGGTGGTAATATAATGGAGTCACCATATTATGTGGATCTGAAGAGCTGATGAGAGGTTTAGGGATTAGAAGGGCAAAAGTGGGTGTGTTAGTTGGGGCCTGAGCTTAAACGTCCCAAGACAGGATTAAACAGGAAATTATTTTATTAGAGAAAATATCAATGTGAAAGGAAATAGACAGAAAGCCAGGGAAGGTGGGACAGCCATTAGACCAAAATGCAAGTCTGACATGAAATAAAGGAAAAAGGGAGAGAAAATTGGGTAGAAGTACCCCAGTGTACAGTCTGAGGAAGGTTCAGCAAAGCTGTCGGGGAGACATGGAGCTGCAGCCAGCCAGAGAAGCCCCAGCTCTCCCAAGAAAGACTCTGCTTTAGTATCTTCATCACATTCAGTCATTGGTGGCGAGCAGTCTGTGGGAGGCTTGGCTTCTTCTCTCCAACGTAGTGATGGATTTCCAAATGCAGCAGCTAAAGTCCTCAGTCATTTAGATCTCAGTCATAAAAGGCTTGCACTTTCTCAGGGCCACCACAGTGGGTATTAGCAGCAATGGCACTTAAAGACGTGAAAGCGTAAAACTACTAGAAGAAAACAGGAAGAAAGCTTCTTGACATTAGCCTAGGCAATTATGTTTTGGACATGACACCAAAATCACAGGCAACAAAAGCTAAAATAGACTAGTTGGATTGCATCAAACTAAAAATGCTTATGCTCAGCAAAGGAAAAAATGAACAGAATGAGAAGGCAGCCTATGGAATGAGAGAAAGTATTTGCAAACCATGTATCTGCTAAGGGTTTAAGATCCAAAATGTATAAGGAAACTCATACAACTCAAGAGTAAAATAATAATAATCAGATTTAAAATTGGGCAGAGGACCTGAATGAACATTTTTCCAAAGAAGACATCCAAATGGCCAGCAGGTCTATGAGAAGGAGCTGAGCATCACTCATCACCAGGGAAATGCAAATCAAAATCACGGTGAAAATTACCTCACACCTGTTACAATGGCTATTATCAAAAAGACAAGAGATTACAACTGTTGGTGAGGGTATGGAGAAAAGGGAACCCTCGTACACTGTTGGTAATGAGGTTCCTCAGAAGATTAAAAATAGAAATACCGTATGATCCAGCAGTCTCACTTCTGGGTTTATATCTAAAGGAAATGGAGTCGGGATCCCAAAGAAATATCTGCACTCCCATGTTCACTGCAGCATTATTCACAATAGCCAAGATATGTAAACAACTTAAATGTCCATCAGCGGATGAATGGATAAAGAAATTGTGGTATAGGCATATATACATTGGATATTATTAAGCCTTAAGAAGGGGGAATTCCTGCCATTTTTGATAACATGGATGAACTTGGAAGACATTATAGTAAGTGAAATAAGGCAGACACAGAAAGACAAATACTATAAAATCTTACTTATATGTGGAATCTAAAAACAGTTGAACTCTGAGAAACAGAGTAGAATGATGGTTGTCAAGAGCTGTGGGATAAGGGAAATGGGATGATGTTGGTCATAGGCTACAAACTTCCAGTTGTAAGATGAATAAGGTCTAGACATCTAATGTAAAGCATGGTACCTATAGTTACTAATAGTGTACACTTGAAATTTGCTAAGAGCATAGATCTTAAGTGCCCTCACCTCACACACACACACACACACACACACACACACACACACACACACACACACAAGGTAACTATGTGAGATGATGGATATGTTAACTAGTTTGATTGTGGTGATCATTTCACAATGTATACATATATCAAAACAAGTTGTATACTTTTATATATACAATTTCTATTTGTCAAATCTACCCAAATAAAGCTGAAAAACAACTTTAAAAAATGGAGCTTAGGCACACAAGAAAATTGTGTAATTTAGATGAAGAAGACCTGAGAACCAGCTCCACTTCTTTCAGAAGACTCTCCTTTTGACACCCTAAATTTGGTTAGATATCTCTGCTGTATGCTTTGATAACTCCCTGTGCTACCTGTAATACTCACCTCAGTTTATTATAATTGCTTATTTACTGCCTCTCCTCACTACTAGTTCATTTTTCACTTGAGAATAATAATTTTTCCTCCTTCACTGCTCTATCTCCTATGACTAGCTCAATGACTGCCATAACATAAACATATAAAAGTATTTGCTGAAACCCAAATTGGGGTACATTCTACAAAATACCTGGCTTGTATTCTTCAAAATAATCAGTGATATGAAGTTCAAAGAAAGGTGAAGAACTCTTTCAGAGTAAAGGTGACTAAAGAGACAGGACAACTAAATGCAATGCATGAGGCTGGACCGGTAAATGAACGGCAATTAAAGGAGTAATTTTTATACTATGAATAAAGAATGTAGATTAGATTATAGTACTAAAGCCATGTTAAATTTCCTGAACTAGAAATTGGGCTGAGGTTGTGTAAGAGAATGCATTTGTTTTCAAAAAATAAACACTGAAGTACCTAGGAGTAAAGGGCATGCTATCTGCAGATTATTCGCAAATGGTTCAGAAGAGAATATATATATAATATTACATACACAGATATTACGTGTATATGTAATGATAGAATGATAAATGATCAAATGTGGCAAAATATTAACAATTAGTGAATCTGGGTGAAGGGTATGTGTGAGTTCTTTGACCATTCTTACAAATTTTCTGTAAGTTCTAGATTATATAAAAGTAAAATGCTTTTTTAAAAAGTATTTCTTGAGTGAATGAAGGACAAAAGGATAACCACAGTTAGAAGGTGCTTGTGAAGAAGTTGCCAACCGAGATGCTGGTAGAACATTCAGAGAAGTAGAAAAGTTATGCCCAGCAGGAAAATATCCAGGCCAGTTTAAAATGTACATGAGAAGTGAGGAAGTGGAGGACAAGAAAGACAACTTTGGGTTTAGCCAGTCTATTTGGAGAGGCAGCCGAATGCAAGAAGAGAAGCCAGAATGAAGGCCCTCTGGGAGGCAGTTGAAAGCCAGACAGATGATTAGCATCAGCATGGGTAAATCTCTTTCAGTTACTAGAAAGGCTACAATGTGGGACCTACCTGACTTCAATGCTTATTTTCTTCCATACATAAAGTAGTTCTGTAAACTCTCTCACCTTGTCAGTCTTTAATATGAATTTTTTAAATTGTAAATAAAAGACTATAAGGTCTCCATTTTTACATTACATGTAAGTTGAATTCATGCTTATTTCCTGAAAATGGCAACAAGTGAAAATCACCACGGGACTTTGTTCTAAAGTTAACTATGTGAAGATTGTTGATTTTTGTAGAAAAATACTGAAAATATAACAAGTTTCTGGTTAAGGTCTCAGACATATAAATACTAAATATTCAACGACACATATAGAGTTTTCTATTTGAGTATTATTTAGGTAGTATTTCATTTTAACCAATAGCATTACGAAGTGTAATTCTTTCTAAGAGCCTAACATGACCTACTTCTAGTATGCATGGCTCCATCGTTTAACTCCCTTTTTCATAGAATTGCTATTTATAACCATTTCAGTCAACCCTGGGGAGACTTGGTAGGATTAACGACTTTTGATTCACTTTGTATTTGAAGATTTTTTTTTCTCCATCTTTGCTTAGCTAGTGGAATCCATGATGAATTCTCATCTCCAAGGGGTAAGCTGTTTTTAGTAAAGCCTGGTAGCTGGCTTATGACTCCTTAGAAATAGCACTGATTCCTTTCTTCCCTTGTGTTTGTTTCTTCCAGAATGATAGATCCCTGTAGACGTGCTCAATTATCATGCTTAGGTACTGTTAAGCATGTAACAGTTCTAGTTTTGTTCACTTAAGTTAGAAGTATCTGAGCTCAGATCAGAAAAATAAGCATAATTAGCATTCTACTTGTTTAGTATGACAAATATAGACCACTAAACCTAGAATAAAGAAATTGAACAATAGAAGACAACTGGAGGTCATATGAGGATGAAGATTAGAGTAGAAACAGTGTTTCTGAGAGAGTAGCATCTGGCATGAGCACCAGATTGGGGGCAGAGAACAGAATTTTGTAGATGGATATTTTGGAAGTGGGTAGTTTGAGTAATGATTACATGTAAGGTGTTCTCTCATCTGTGGGTGGCTCAATGGAATAGAGATGAAGTTCATTGTATTTGAGAAGTTATGGGATTATAAAATTAAAGAAATTGTAATAGCAAATAAATAGAGTACACTCAAAAGAAAACCAAATGAAAAGAAAAAATAATTGTTCCTCTCATTGCGTGCATGTGTCCTGTTTTTTAGCAAGAAGGTATTTCAGTCACTGTATAATATCTTAACAAAAAATATTAAATTAATGCCATATTCAGATCCTGCCCTTTATTTCTGGAAGGAAAATGGAAGAAGAAAATTCCCATTCTGGTCTGCTGAGAAACCACTATTTAATTAGCATATTAGCATCTCATAAATTCCATATATATACATACACACATAATTATTATTATTGTAAATCTTCTTTTTTGAAATGGATGCTTATATGTGTTGACCAAAAAGTGGGATAAAGTTAGTTTTGTTTGAAATCTTTTAGAAAGGCATAGTTTTATTGCAGTTGTGAATCTCCTTAGATTTTTAAGGAGGCTGCTTCCAAGGATGTCATTAATAATCTTCTCAGGTGCTTATAAAGCATGTGTCTGGCAGCAGAATTAGAGAATTACCCAACTAGAGAACAGGTTTCACAGTACCCTGAGACCTATTTTGTTCATTAGAGAGGAAAATGGCTGGTTTTAAGTCTAAATTGACATGCTTGGTAATTTCAGCAGTAAAAGCTGTTCATTGTGGTCAGGTTTAATTTAGAGCCTGGTAAGGTTCAGATTAAAGTTGATCAAGTTACTTCTACAACATACTTTTTTTTTTTTTTTTTTGCGGTACGCGGGCCTCTCACTGTTGTGGCCTTTCCCGTTGCGGAACACAGGCTCCGGACGCGCAGGCCCAGCGGCCATGGCTCACGGGCCCAGCCGCTCCGCGGCATGTGGGATCTTCCCGGACCGGGGCACGAACCCGTGTCCCCTGCATCGGCAGGCGGACTCTGAACCACTGCGCCACCAGGGAGGCCCCTACAACATACTTCTTAAACGAACTTTATAATCCTAAAAGAATGGGAAAAGTATAGCCATCATTGGGTTATGCATCCAGAATTTAGAAGCAAAGAATGGCCTGGTTGTTTGAGGGTGGATTAATACTAAATCAAAGAGAAAATGATGATAAAGATAATCTTTGCTATATAAAAATGTCCAAGTATCAAAAAACAAAATTTTATTTAAATTGCATAAAACATACTTAATGTATTCATTCACTGCTATATCCATAACACCTAAAACAGTGCCTACACTTGATATTTATAAAATGAAAAAGGTGAGTAAGTAAATGAATGAATTTGTGTACTTTGCTAGCTATGTGTATATAGAGGGGAAGATTTGACTTTATGGTTTCTGGGTAAGTCTGTTTTTTACAAATCTATTATTGAATGTATTAAACGTTTAAGAGTCAGGGATTCCAAAGTACCTTCTGAGCTTGCTGTGTCACAGGTGACCAGAGTGTAACATTCTTATCCTGGAAAACATCTTATTTCATAAAATCTGTCTGCTACTTTATGGTTCCTACTTTAGAATTTATTCAGTACTCTCCAGCTGACTTATGCCACTTACACCAATAGCTGTCTTTGGCAATTTGTTCCATATTTCAAACACACTTTTGTGTAAAGAAACCATAAAAGTTAGAAACCTGAAAATTGGATTTTTCTTCTGAGCAATCACAGTTTACACATGTGGAAAATTTGTTAAAAGTTAACCCCTCTAATTTTTCAATAGAGAGGGGAAAACGCTCAAAATAGATGTGTGATGTTTGGATAAGTTCTTCCCATTATTTTAACACTACTAAAAGCGATTGAGCTCAAATTACGAGGCCCATCTCCCTACCTCTTCACAAAAAAACACTACAGAATGATCAAAATTTGGCCTTTCTAAATACAAAAGTGTTTAGAAAATCAGCACCAGTCAAAGGGCATAGTAGATAACTGATTTTCATAAACATTACCATCTACCACATTTCAACTCTTCACTTTCATTGGCCTCGTGTGGTAGTAGAAAGAGCATAAGATTTAAAACCATAAAGACTTCTGGCTTAGTTATTAGTGTGGTTATTAGGAGACGAAAAATGAGAAAACATGTGTAAAACACCTGTCACATACTGGTTTTAAACTAATAACAACCAATAAAATGTATTCGGTTTTACGGCTTCCCTGGTGGCGCAGTGGTTGAGAGTCCGCCTGCCGACGCAGGGGACAAGGGTTCGTGCCCCGGTCCTGGAAGATCCCACATGCCGCGGAGCGGCTGGGCCCGTGAGCCATGGCCGCTGAGCCCGCGCGTCCGGAGCCTGTGCTCCACAACGGGAGAGGCCACAACAGTGAGAGGCCCACGTACCGCAAAAAAAAAAAAGTATTCGGTTTTAGTACAAGAACAAGGGAGATACCTTACTTTTCCTGAAACTTCTTTGTAAACATCCCTGGGATTTGTGCCCTTAGTGTAGAGAGAGTAGATGACAGAGTCAATAGATGGACACTTGAGGGATGGAGGACGTTGCTACCTATAATTAAATATATATTCTATGGTCAGACCACTCAAGATGGCTGTTCTCTTGCTCTCTGTACATCCCCTGCCCGACCAGTGCCTGTTTCGCCTGTGTCTTATCCACGTGACTGACCTTCCTGCATACTTGCCCCAGGCCCCAGCTGGTGATTGTTTTCATCAAAGGGGCGGTGAGGGGCGTGCCCCTCTACTGGTTTCCCTGGTAACTAATGAGCCCACCTGATGTCATTTCCCCTATAACTGGCCATCTCCCTCCCCCTCCTCCACCGGGAGTGAAGACGGCCGCCATGTCCTGCCTGCTGTCCGCTACGCACGCTGGGGCGTTGCCTCCAAGACCTTCCTTCAGACAGGTCAGCTCCCCCCATCCATTAAACCATTGATGTCTGTGTTGCTGACTCCGGGCTCCTTCTTCAGTCTTGAAGCTGGGCAAGCGCAGGCCTTCTAGGCCTGCCGGGTGCAGCCAACATATATATGTTTGTTGGCTTCATTGTCTTCGGTACTTTTACTACAGCAGTACTAAAGTCAGTTGCAATACACAATATAAATATTAACTTCTAGCTTGATGCTTTCCAAACTTGCCTGATCATAAAAATTAAGCAGAGAATTTGTTAAAAATGCAGATTTCCAGCCCTCCTCCTACCATCTAATTCATTCACTGTGAAGTGAGGCAAAGGAATCAGGTGATTCTTACTGGAGTCGATTTTGGGGAAAGACTAATTTAGCTCATCTACATCACCTCATTTTGTAGGTGAGGAGTTTCAGGTACAAAGAAGTTAAGTAAGTTATCTCTCTTAAATCCCTTCTCTGCTTTTTCTGTTTCTAAAATATACACCTTAATTTTGACACTACACAGAATGAGATTACAAGTGTAAATAGCTGTCTTTGTCTTAAATACATTGTCATAATTCAAAATTACATTTTTTTACTCATGGCACTCATATGTTGGTTTAAGTAAACCCAGGTAGTCTGAAATGACTCTGTCTAATCTCTTAAATAGTAAAGCAAATCCATAATCAAGATTTTCACTTGAAATAGTTTTGGTATGTAAAAATGAAACACATTTCTTGTTAAATTGTTCTCTGTAAAGCCTTACACATTAGAGATTTATATCTAGTAATATCTTTTATTATTTCTAAAAGTGCTTTGGTTGGTTTGAAAATTACACTGTTCTTTGTATGCCATAAAAGGAATGCACAGTGCTGGAGAACCTCAATATTGTTATATCTGTTCCTTCAGGCAACACTGCAGGATTTGGAACAGAGGCGCCCCCAGTTGGAAGAACTCATTACTGCTGCCCAGAATTTGAAAAACAAGACCAGCAATCAAGAGGCTAGGACAATCATTACTGATCGAAGTAAGTCTTCTCATAACGGGCACAAAATTACAAAAAAAAAAAAAACATTGTAACTAAGATTTTTTAGTCCATAATGTTATCTTTCAATAACTGAATGTAATTCTGTGGAATAGAGAAAATATAATTTTCATCAATCCAGACTTATGTAGTTGCAAAGCATGGCGGGGGGCTGCTGTGGTGAGCATGGCTGTGGCAGAACATTTGCTCCTCACTTGTCATTTATCTGGGCTGGCATCCGTGGAGATGCCATTCTCTTCCCTCATATCCTTGGTTGTTGGTTCAAGCAGGCAGTTGCTTCCTGGACCATCTTTGTTTCCTGTCTGCAGTGGCACTTTCAGATCTAGACATCTCTCTGCTGCTTAGATGCCCTCATTGTGTAATATCAGAGATCGTTGTACCATTCCTCATGCCATACTGGGGTGGGTGGGAACTTTGAGAGGCTGTTTAAGGCCCATCTGCCTAGACATTGCACCTACTCTTCTTTATACGGGATGATTCAGAGTGACTGTGCATGAGGTCGGGAAAAGGGATAGAGGGAAGGGTAAGGGAAACTGCTTTCCGTCCTGTTTTCCTCAGAGGCTCTCCTCAGAAATAAGGCCCAGGTCACCTCTGCTCTCAGATTCTCTTGGATCTCCCTGGGTTTCCTCCCTTCCTTCCACCTCCTTTCCCTCCAGGGATACATATCAATATTAAATTTTCTTACTTCCCCTGCAATGCCCACTCGTTTCCCCTCCCACATCCAGAGGAATCTTTTCTAGTGCAAGAGTAGGGAAAAACCTTCGTTTAATCATCTTTTTTTCCTTCCAAAGCTTTTGTCATATACCAGGCCTAGGCTTTTGAAACTTAAAAACCAAGCGTCTACGTCTTCATAATATACATTCTGTTGTGTCAGCACTTCCCTGAGGAAGTAGAAACAGAATGTCTGGCTGCCAGTATGTTAGGGGAGGGGAAAGAGTAAACAGAATCAAAGGTTAGTATTTGGCAAATATTATTAGTCATACTTAACATTTATTAGGTAAGTAGTGATAATAGCTCTTATTTTATTGAGTACCTCCCAGGTATCAGGCAGTACGTGTTGTGTGTGTATTTGTACATGTGTGTGTGCGTGTGTGTGTAAAACCTTTACAAAATCCTGTCAGCTAAATTTCCAAATCCCCATTTTATAGATGAGGAAACAGTTTCTGAGAATGCTTAAATTTTTCGAGCTTACAAAATAAGCAAAGAACAGAGCTTAGAATTTGCACATGTCTCTTTCTGGCTTAGAAGTGTGTGTTCCTTTCAGAATGTTTACCATTTCCCACCTTGTTTTGATGTTTTTGTTAATGACCTGAATCACTAGGACTAGGACTAAAGATGGTTTCAGTCTGCAGTTATGGATGTTTTAATTCACTTCCTGGAGACATTTCCCCTTTCAGTTGTAGTGAATATTAATTAGAATAGACTGTTCTTGATTTTGAAATTTTAACTATTGTTGATTAAACAATGTATTTGGATATATGCTAATGTATTAGTTAGGTGGCGGTAGCCACTGTAACAGGTAAGCTCTCAAACCTTGGTAGTTTACCACAGTATAAGTTCACTTTTTATGCTGGCGTATTCCGAAGTAAGCAGCACTTAATGAAGTCATTCAGGAGCCCAAGCCCCTTCCAACATTTGTGTCCAGAACATCAAAGTGTTATGCGTTCAATGGGCAGGTGAGGAACGAGTATTGACCGTTGGAATTTATTATGAGCCAGGCCTGGAAGTCGTACACATTACTTTGTTCATAATCTGTTGGCTGGAACTTGTCACATGGCCACATCTAACTGCAAGGGAATCTGGGAAATAATGTCCAATGTTGAGCCCAGGAAGAAGAGAAATTAATTTGGCAAGAAACTAGTCAGTCTCTTCCACAGCTAATTTGAACAAGAAGAATGCACTTAAGTTCTACAGTTCTGTGTAATGTATAGAATGCCATTTCTAAAACTAGCAATACAAGAGCAAAATTGCCTTGTAATGACCAACATAGATAGCTGTCCAACTGATAGAGTGTTCCTCCCTCAAACTGGAGCCGTGAGGCTTCCCCAACCAGCTTGATACACACAGGCCTAAAAGAGTGAGTGATTTATGAGACTGAATTCCCACTACACAGTTAAGTGCTCTGTTTCTTGCCTGAGAAATATGGAAATTGGGCTAAGATGTTTATACAAATCCAAACATACTATATAGAAAGTCATTTGTTATTTTACCAATGAAAAAAAAACCTTCTTTTTTCCCCCAAGAGGAAAATAACACATTTATTTTACAGTAATCCATTCAGCTTTGTCTAAACGTTTTCCATTATCCCTTGCAATCTTTTTTAAATGTTGTATTGACTTTTTTTCATGATGTAGATTAAAATTGAGTGACTGGAGGGCAGGTTTGTGTGCCTCTGCTAATATCCAGTGATTTGAATAGTTCTGCTTTTCTAAGCTTTTGTCTTTTAGGAATGAATGCCTTTATGAATATTTGCAGCATAGTGGAAAGGTTCCAACCCAAATGGTCCAAAAAAGCATTTTCTTAAAATCAAGTGTCTGTTGAGACATGTCATGTTTCTTGTTTAGAGCCTAAGCCAGAATCTTAGTTCTAAATATGCCTGGAGCCTCTAATGCTGGTACCAGGATAATGCTGACAAGATATGTTTATCTAAACAATGTCATTTGCAGCCTTGCTATACTTCAGTTTATCTCTCCATTTGAAATCAATAAAATGGAATGGAGATTCAGTACTCGTGAAGTTTCAATCGTGTTCAAAATAGAATTTTTCTTAGTATAGGTTTGGTTTTCAGGGAACACATAGAAATAAGATACTTGCTCATGAAATTGTATTCTCTTATTTGAAGATTTCAGTATTCCTTTTTTATTGCCCTGAAATTTCTAGAAATACTTAAAAAGGAATCAGCTAAATAAAGCAAAATATTCAGTAAGTATATATTACTATATTGAAACATGGTTCCCTCCTTGGTAAATCCCAGTTCATAACTTTGAACAATTGGGGAAATCTGTACATAGTTATTATATTCTGTCAAGAGAAAAGGCCAGTAAAAAGCAATTCTTCTCTACTAGTAGCTGGGGCTGCAAAATACCAACCATGCTTCACTGTATAAAACTGTTTCCATGGTACCTGTTGTTTTCAGGTGATTATATTGATGGAAATCATGTTGTAATAATCTAGGTGAAAGAATAAATTTCATTCTAAGAGCATTCAGGTAAAAAATTCTCCTCGCTGTTTCTCATGGTCAAACTGCTCATTTTCCTTCAATTGCTGAATGTGTCAACCATTCCTGGTCGTTTTCTTCTGTAAAAGGGCTGGGTCAGGAGATCAAAAACAGATAAGAACGATTTAAAATTGCTTCCTTGGAGGTTTCTGAATTATGCAAAACTCGCGTTCATGTCCGTTAACTACCGCAAATCTTAGTACCATAATACCTCTCATAGCAGTAAGGAGGATATGGAAAAAAAGAACTGCTCTCTTAGTGTTCTGTTTATTCCTCAAATAATATTGGTGAACGTGGCTCATCTGACATTTGTATTTGAGAACCTTGCTTCTGTAGCTTCTCCCTCCATAATCCCCACCATTACCATTTTAAAGATCTGTGGCAATAGCACATATAGGTGTTAAGGGCAAGCTGCCTGGGCTGGCCCCTCAGTACCTTTGTGACCCTGAGCAAACAACTAATCTCAGTAAAGTATCTGATTTCGGTTTCCTGCTCTATAAAATAAGATTACTTCTGTCCACCTCAAGGTTGGGAGAATTAAATGAGTTATTACATGAAGAGCTCTTAGCTCCTGGCCATAGTAAGAGTTCAATGAATGTTATCTCTTGTTGTTTTAATTATAATCTAATTGGGTTGTTTGAATGCTTAGTGAGAGAGCATTTAAAGCATTTAGTAAGCTCTTAAGTAACTATCTGATTTTTCCACTACCCACCACACCCCCCCGCAAAAAAAAATGGAGAGGGAGTTTTAGAAGATCAAAAGGAGAAAGTTGCTTTGGAAAAGGTGGAATAAGATATATAAATAGAATTAAACAAATATTTGGAAAAGCCTTCATGTGAGTGATACTACAAAAAGCAAGGCAATTGATGTAAGCTATTTCCTTTTAAGTATTTACTGTAACCTTAAGAGGTGGGCATTATTATAGAGACAGAAAACTGAAGCTCAGAGAGCTTAAATAATATGCCTGGGGTCCTAGTAAAATGTCATGTGAGGGACTAGGATTTAAACTGATGTCTATATAATTCTAAAGCCTGAGGCACATCAAGTAGTAAGGGCTTGTTAGTCAAAAAATAGAAAGAAATATTTATTTGAGAACTTAAAATATTAGGAGTGGGGCTTCCCTGGTGGCGCAGTAGTTGAGAGTCCGCCTGCCGATGCGGGGGACGCGGCTTCGTGCCCCGGTCCGGGAGGATCCCACATGCCGCGGAGCGGCTGGGCCCGTGAGCCGTGGCCGCTGAGCCTGCACGTCCGGAGCCTGTGCTCCACGACGGGAGAGGCCACAGCAGTGAGAGGCCCGCGTACACACACACACACACACACACACACACACACACACACACACAAAATATTAGGAGTAACCTCAGTTTACTATAATATGAATATAATGTTTTACTGCTCCCAGTTATATTGTTGTCTTCTATGCATCTGCATGTCTAATTGTCTCTTACATGTGTTGGAAATGTGCAGGATAGTGGACCTCAGTAATCTATTAGCTTTTCAACCTTGACCAAGTAGATTCACTTCTCTAAGCCATGGTTCCGTCATCTGTCACGTGGGGATAATAATAATACTTAAGCTGGTAGGGTGATTATAAAGATAAAATTACATCATGTTTCTAAAGTGAAGACCTGGCACATATTAGATGCTCATTAAATGGTAGATACTGTCAAGATGAGATGAATCTGGTACAGAGGAACTGGAGCTGGGAGAATACGAAGGGGAAATAATACATGGCCTTTTATTATCTAACGCAAGGGTGGAACTTCTAAAACAAAATACCCAGTGTTAAGAGAGAGTTGTTTCTTTTAAAATTATTTTTTCAGCAAAGACTTTTTCAAACTATTCCAAAATTCTTTGAGAAATTTGGTGACATCATATAAATCTTAAGAGAATGAATTTGTATCGTATTGCTTAAAGAGCTGGTGTACAGGGCTGTAGAGAGGAGAATGCTCTACTGTATGAGAATAAAAATACTCTCACAGGATTTCTGAATTAACTGACAGTTTTTTAGCAGCTTTGTTAACCCATCATTCACTGCTGCAACCAAATGTAAGAAATACTTCATGGTGAAATAAAAAGACTGTTATTCTCCACATTTTTATGAAATCTCTATTGCTAATGAAATGCCAGCCAATATCTTCCTCTCAGGTATTGTCTAGTAGAGAGTTGCTTATTTTAGAAGAAGTGGAGTCAACCATATAAATTTCCTTCTTTTGACATCTAGCACCTGCTGTCAACCTGTTATAACAACAAGCAGCTCTCAAAGTTTACATCCACCAGGATGCCGCTGGCAACCCAAGAGTTCAGTTCAGTATATATTTGAATGCTTACTCTGCGCAAGTTAACATCAGAGGTGATGGAGGGGATTCAGGGAGGAATGATTCAGCCTTTGTATTAAAAAGGCTAGCAATCAAATGTGGGTATTTGGACAAGTATATCCGGGCAAGGCAGTCTACAGTAAGTACTTCTGTAGAGCAGTGTTACAAAATGCGGAGAGAGCATGGAAGAGAAAGGGAGATTGGATCTGAGTGAGGGGGTCCTGGAATGCTCCCAGGAGGTTAAATTTTGTCTAAAAATCATAAATTTGATTAGTATTTTGAAAAGCAGAAAGAGGTTGGAGAGGGAAAGGATGACAGGAGAATACATAATTAGACTTAGGTTAGCAACGGTGTGACGGATGAATTTGTAGGAGTGTGTGTGTGTGTGTGTGTGTGTGAGTGAGTGAGTGAGTGAGTGTGAGCGCATATGTTGTGGAGGATAAGGCAGTAAATGAAGTCAGTGAGAGCAGTTAGGAGCCACGAGAACCCGAGCTAGAGCAGTGGCAGTGGAGTGAAAAGAAAGAACTGAATTAAGATATGCGGTGGAGCTAGCATTAACAGTATTTGGACATTGATTGGATGTGTGGAATTGAAGATCTAAGAGAGTGCTTACCTCTTAAGATTTTGAGATTCAGTTCTTTGGAAGATGGTAATATAACCAGAGACAAACTCAGGGAAAGGAGTTGATTATGGGTGATAAAATAATGTGTCTAAGATATAGCTGATGTCCAGAATGAGAAATGGTTGAAAACACAAGAGGAGATTTCATGGGTGAAGTTACTTCTACACAGATTTGGAAGTTACCTGGAGTGGTTAAGCTTGCATAGAGATGGGGTGTCAGGTGAGAAAAAAAAGTAGGCCCAAGGAAGAGCCTGGAACTTGTCTTAACATTTAAGGAATATATTGATAAGAAGAGTTCGCAGCACCCTCCCAGTGGCAACTTGCAATATAGGTGCATTTAGACAAACACACACTGAAGAGTGAGTTTATAGGTTTTGCACTGTATTTTGTTTTCTGTATCTTCTGCAATCCAACCAGTCTAATAGTGTAACTTTTGGTGCAGTGGACCTCAGTGTTATACCAGGGGTTAAACGAAATATCACTTCCTCAATCCTACTACAAAAATGAGAGTTTTACTACATTCTGTCTATTATTTATTTGTTTGTTTATTTATTTATTTACTTTTGGCTGCCTTGGGTCTTCATTGGGTTGCGCAGGCTTCTCATTGCAGTAGCTTCTCTTGTTGCAGAGCACGGGCTCTAGGCTCGAGGGCTTTAGTAGTTGTGGCTCTTGGGCTCAGGTGTAGCACACAGGCTTAGTTGCTCCCCGGCATGTGGGATCTTCCCAGACCAGAGCTTGAACCCATGTCTCCCGCATTGGCAGGCGGATTCTTAACCACTGCGCCACCCGGGAAGCCCCTATTATTATTAATCTTTTCTTCCAGTGTTGTTATTTGCTAGGAATAGTAAGTATATTTGTTAGCATTCTCCAGAGAACTAGCATGCGCTCTCTCACGCTCTGTCTCTCCTCTCTCTCTCTCTCTATATATATATATATTTATATGTATATTTATATATTTATTTAAGTTTATTTAATGCACACACACTCGTAAAGAGCAAAAGAGAGAGAGATTTTAAGGAATTCACTCATGCCACTGTGGGAACTGGGAAGTATGAAGTCTTCAGGGCACACCAGCAGGAAGGATACTTAGAGAAGAGTTGATACTACAGTCTTGAGTCCGAAGGCCGTCTGGAGGCAGAATTTTTTCCTTTTCTGGGGATATCAGTCTTTTCTTTTAAGGACTTCAACTGATTGTATGAGGCCCTCCCACATTATGGAGGCTAATCTGCTTTACTTAAAATCTACAGATTTAAATGTTAATCACATCTAAAAAAATACCTTTATAGAAACCTCTAGGGTGATGCTTAAATAACTGGACATCGTTGTCTAGCCAAGTTGACATGTAAAATTAACCATCACAGTGAGGTTCATAGTGCCATGTGTTTCTTCACATATAAATTTCATGATTCCTTTAATTTTCATTAGTATCCATTCAATAGGGTACCTGGAAATATATATTAAAAAATGGAAAAAATATAGAAATGATCTTTAACATCTTGATAAATTTCACAGCTCCATCAGAGTAATTATAACTCATGCATTAAATTTTTTTACCTATAAAAAAGGTGTGTTTTTTCTTTATAGAATTTTTCTTATATTGTGTTAAACTAATACTAAATATCTATGATGAAATAATTCTATTTTAATGTATCTCATTTTTAATTTTATAAGAGATTAATGTCAAAATATATTTGAAAAGGATTTAAAATCCAAATTAGCCACCATGACTGTATATAATTATTAATCTTTCATGTGAGTATGTAATCTGAAAAATAAATTTTATTTAAAGTGATGTAGCTACAATTATGAACATAAATAGTGTTTTCTACTAATTGCTTTTTAAAAATATTTATTTATTTTATTTATTTTTGGCTGCACTGGGTCTTCGTTGCTGTGCGTGGGCTTTCTCTAGTTGCAGAGAGCGGGGGCTACTCTTCGTTGCAGTGCGTGGGCTTCTCCTTGTGGTGGCTTCTCTTGTTGCGGAGCACAGGCTCTAGAGTGCAGGCTGAGTAGTTGTGGCACACGGGTTCAGTAGTTATGGTGCATGGGCTTAGTTGCTCCGCAGCATGCGGGATCCTCCCGGACTGTGGCTCGAACCTGTGTCCCCTGTATTGGCAGGTGGATTCTTAATCACTGCGCCACCAGGGAAGCCCAAATTGCTTATTTTTTTCATTGTGTTTCTTTCTCAGGGGAAAGATGTGGATTAGCAAATGTTCTATTCACTCTATTCAGTTTAAAAAACTGAATACGATGAACATAACTATTAAATAAAAAAACCAATTAAATCAAATGATTTTTTTCTTTATGGTATAATAGAATAAAGATGGTGATGAATAAATATAAAGAATCTCACACTCAGACAAAGTGAGCTGGTAAGACAAATATAGAACAGAAAAAGATGTGCTCACAGGGGGAAATTCCAGATTTTCATAGACTAGCATTTTCGTCTTATGGCATATTGGGGCATTGCAACTAAAGACCTGAATTTCTCTTATATTTTGGTACTTCCGGGCATAGGGAGGGCTGTTACTCCCTGGTGTACCATGCACTTTAGATGAAGCTAAGCCAAGGGTTAGATATGTGCAATGGACTGCTCCTAAAAGATTCCCTCACCTCTCCTCAGGTGTTGGAAGAGTGTAGGGGTTATTTGAGATCTACCATTTCTTTCTTTAACAAATGCCCTCATTAATCATTTGAAGCAGCGTAACAAATTGTTTGTCACTAGTCTTTATTCTGCTGTACCTGCCTTAAGGGAAGCATTCATGAAGTAAGGAGGATTAATGGATTGTGAACTTTCTACTTGCAAAGGACAGAGCTGGGCTCATTCTACTTTAGCCAAGAAAAGGGGTTTGTGGTTACCTACTGCTGCAAAACAACCCCAAAACTTAATGCCTTAAAGAAGCAACAATCATTTATCATCTTTCACAGGTTCTCTAGGTCAGGAAATCACAAGTGACTTGGTTGACTGGTTCTGTCTTGGAGATTTCTCTTGAGGTTGCAGACATTAGTCACCAGGGGCTGCAGTCATGTGAAAGCTTGACTGGGGCTGGAGGATTCACTCCCAAGGTGGCTCACTCATGTTGTTTGTGAGGTGGTGCTGTCTAGCTGGTTCTTCTCTACATGAGCTTCTCCATGGGACTGCTTGAGTATTCCTGCAACTTTGTGGCTGGCTTCAAGAATAAGTAAAGCATGAGTACAAGGCAGAAGCTGTAATGCCGTTTGTGACCTAGCCTCAGAATTCATACTATAACCCACCAAGGCTTTTCTGTAGCTGCTGGACATGTTGATAATTATCTCAGATCCACTCAGCCTAGCTCCACATGGAGACTGTGGTCTTGGAAAGAAAGCTCTTGAGTTTTAGAGGCCTACCAGAAAGACCTAGGCAGCTAGCAGTTGGTTGTGGGATGAGGAGGATGATTACTTTTATGTTTGTGAGACAAACATGTAAGAATGTCTTTTCTTAGTTTCATTCTAAGAGTAATGTGGTGCTTAAAGCAATGAATCTAAGATGGGCAGATGTGGTTTAAGTCCTGGCTCTGTTGTTTAATGACAACAGGACCCTTTGCAAATTATTTAGTCTCTCTGACCCTTTGTTTTTTCATCTGTAAAATTGGGCCCTGTTGCCTTCTGTACCAGATTGCTATTAGGATTAAGTGGAGTGACATCAGGAAAAGCCCTTTTCAAATGACAAATCACTACAAAAATAACAGTGTCTTGGTCGTCTTGGGGCTGCTGTGACAAAATACTATAGACTGTGTAGATTATATAATAGACATTTATTTCTCACAGTTCTGGAGGCTGGGAAGTCCAAGATCTAAGTGCCAGCAGATTCGGTTGCTGGTGAGAGCCCCTTCCTAGCTTGCAGAGGGCCAATTCTCAGAGAGCACAAAGCTCTGCTCTCTCCATCTTCTAATAAGAACACTAATCCCGTCATGAGGACCGACCCTCATGACCTCATCTAAACTTAATTACTTCCCAAAGGCCCCATCTCCAAAGACCATCACACTGGGCATTAAGGCTTCATTCAGCATGTGAAAATTTGGGGGACACAAACATTCAGTCCATAACATTCAGCTATCTTCATCTTTGACAGTTCCATCAGGTCTGCTAGGTATCAACAATGACAGAGCCCTGCTATAAGTGTAAGAGTTTTTTACATTTAGAAAATGGGTACATGAAGATTGAAAATTGTTCTTCTGTCTGTACACAGAATATTTAGTACTTGCTCAAGAAATTTTCCTTCCCTGAGACTTCTGATTCTCTTAAATTCCAGTCAAGGGCCTTGGGAAAAAATAGGTTCTACATCAAGATTTTCTGAATGAAATGCTTTATGATATTTTATTCAGTATTAAGATAAAGCAAAAATATTTATGCAGGGCATTCTATTTTTATGGTTTCCAGCTACTGCATAGTCTTTTTTTTTCAAACAGAAAGTCACAAAAATTATAATCATCCTCATCAGTTCACTCAGTCCCATGTATTTAATTTTTTTTTCATCTTTTTTCATAGTGAGCTGCATGAGTTGCTTGTAAATTCTGGAGATTAATCCTTTGTCAGTTGATTCGTTTGCAAATATTTTGTCCCATTCTGAGGGTTGTCTTTTCGTCTTCTTTATGGTTTCCTTTGCTGTGCAAAAGCTTTGAACTTTCATTCGGCCCCATTTGTTTATTTTTGTTTTTATTTCCATTACTCTAGGAGGTGGATCAAAAAAGATCTTGCTGTGATTTATGTCAAAAGGGTGTTCTTCCTATGTTTTCCTCTAAGAGTTTTATAGTGTCCGGTCTTACATTTAGGTCTCGAATCCGTTTTGAGTTTATTTTTGTGTATGGTGTTAGGGAGTATTCTAACTTCATTCTTTTACATGTAGCTGTCCAGTTTTCCCAGCACCACTTAATGAAGAGACTGTCTTTTCTCCATTGTATATCCTTGCCTCCTTTGTCATAGATGAGTTGATCATAGGTGCATGGGTTTATCTCTGGGCTTTCTATCCTGTTCCATTGATCTGTGTTTCTGTTTTTGTGCCAGTACCATATTGTCTTGATTACTGTAGCTTTGTAGTATAGCCTGAAGACAGGGAGTCTGTTTCCTCCCGCCCCTCAAAGAAGTTCTCAGGACTCCTTTGGCTATTCGGGGTCTTTTGTGTCTCCATACAAATTTTAAGATTTTTTGTTCTAGTTCTGTAAAAAATGCCATTGGTAATTTGACGGGGATTTCATTGAATCTGTAGATTGATTGCTTTGGGTAGTATAGTCATTTTCACAATATTGATTCTTCCAGTCCAAGAACATGGTATATGTCTCCATCTGTTTGTATCATCTTTAATTTCTTTCATCAGTGTCTTATAGTATTCTGCATACAGGTCTTTTGTCTCCCTAGGTAGGTTTATTCCTAGGTATTTTATTCTTTTTGTCACAGTGGTAAATGGGAGTGTTTCCTTAATTTCTCTTTCAGATTTTTCATCATTAGTGTATAGGAATGCAAGAGATTTCTGTACATTAATTTTGTATCATGCAACTTTACCAAATTCATTGATTAGCTCTAGTAGTTTTCTGGTGGCATTCTTAGGAGTCTCTATGTATAGTATCATGTCATCTGCAAACAGTGACAGTTTTACTTCTTCTTTTCCAATTTGTATTCCTTTTATTTCTTTTTCTTCTCTGATTGCCATGGCTAGGACTTCCAAAACTATGTCGAATAATAGTGGTGAGAGTGGACATCCTTGTCTTGCTCCTGATCTTAGAGGAAATGCTTTTAGTTTTTCACCCTTGACAATGATGTTTGCTGTGGGTTTGTCATATATGGCCTTTATTATGTTGAGGTAGAGTTCCCTCTAGGCCCACTTTATGGAGAGTTTTTATCATAAATGGGTGTTGAATTTTGTCAAATGCTTTTTCTGCATCTATTGAGATGAGCATATGGTTTTTAGTCTTCAATTTGTTAATATGGTGTATCACATTGATTGATTTCCATATATTGAAGAATCCTAGCGTCCCTGGGATAAATCCCACTTGATAATGGTGTATGATCCTTTTACTGTGTTGTTGGATTCTGTTTGCTAGTATTTTGTTTAGGATTTTTGCATCTATATTCATGAGTGATATTGGTCTGTAATTTTCTTTTTTTGTGGTATCTTTGTCTGGTTTTGGTATCAGGGTGATGGTGGCCTCATATAATGAGTTTGGGAGTGTTCCCTCCTCTGCAGTTTTTTGGGAGAGTTTGAGAAGGTTGGGTGTTAGCTCTTCTCTAAGTGTTTGATAGAATTCACCTGTGAAGCCATCTGGTCCTGGACTTTTGTTTGTTGGAAGATATTTCATCACAGTTTCAATTTCCTTACTTGTGATTCGTCTGTTCATATTTTCTATTTCTTCCTGGTTCAGTCTGGGAAGGTTATACCTTTCTAAGAATTTGTCCATTTCTTCCAGGTTGTCCAATTTATTGGCATAGAGTTGCTTGTAGTAGTCTCTTAGTATGCTTTGTATTTCTGCAGTGTCTGTTGTTCCTTCTCCTTTTATCATTTCTAATTCTGTTGATTTGAGTCTTTTTTCTTTTTCTCCTTGATGAGTCTGGCTAATGGTTTATCAATTTTGTTTATCTTCTCAAAGAACCAGCTTTTAGTTTTATTGATCTTTGCTATTGTTTCCTTTGTTTCTATTTCATTTATTTCTGCTCTGATCTTTATGATTTCTTTCCTTCTGCACACTTAGGGTTTTGTTTGTTCTTCTTTCTCCAGTTCCTTTAGGTGTAAGGTTAGATTGTTTATTTGAGATTTTTCTTGTTCCTGGAGGTAGGCTTGTATAGCTATAAAGTTCCCTCTTAGAACTGCTTTTGCTGCATCCCATAGGGTTTGGATCGATGTGTTTTCATTGTCATTTGTCTGTAGGTACTTTTTGATTTCCTCTTTGGTTCCTTCAGTGATCTCTTGGTTATTTAGTAATGTGTCATTCAGCCTCCCATGTGTTTGCGGTTTTTACGTTTTTTTCCCTGTAATTCATTTCTAATCTCATAGCGTTGTGGTCAGAAAGGATGCTTGATACGATTTCAGTTTTCTTAAATTTACTGAGGCTTGATTTGTGACCGAAGATGTGATCTATCCTGGAGAATGTTCCGTGCTCACTTGAGAAGAAAGTGTAATCTGCTGTTTTGGGATGGAATGTCCTATAAATATCAATTAAATCTATCTGGTCTATTGTGTCATTTAAAGCTTCTGTTTCCTGTTTATGTTCGTTTTGGATGATCTGTCCATTGGTGTAAGTGAGGTGTTAAAGTCCCCCACTGTTAATGTGTTACTGTCGATTTCCTCTTTTATAGCTGTTAGCAGTTGCCTTACGTGTTTAGGTGCTCCTATGTTGGGTGCGTATATATTTATAATTGTTATATCTTCTTCTTGGTTTGATCCCTTGATCATTATGTAGTGTCCTTCCTTGTCTCTTGTAACAGTCTTTTGTTGTTGTTGTTGTTGTTGTGGTACACGGGCCTCTCGCTGTTGTGGCCTCTCCCGTTGCGGAGCACAGGCTCCAGACGCGCAGGCTCAGCGGCCATGGCTCACGGGCCCAGCCGCTCCGCAGCATGTGGGATCTTCCCGGACCGGGGCACGAACCCGTGTCCCCCGCATCAGCAGGCGGACTCTCAGCCACTGCGCCACCAGGGAAGCCCTCCTGTAACATTCTTTATTTTAAAGTCTATTTTATCTGATATGATCGTTGCTACACCAGCTTTCTTTCTTTTTTTTTTTTTTTTTTTTTTTTTTGTGGTATGCGGGTCTCTCACCGCCGTGGCCTCTCCCGCCGCGATGCGCAGGCCCAGTGGGCCCGGTCACTCCGCGGCATGTGGGATCCTCCCGGA
>RJWK010031583.1:0-24137 GCA_004363435.1 Platanista minor | reverse complement strand
TATATATATACATGACTATTCTGCAGGCTGTAAGAGCTGAAATGTTTCATTTTAGGGAGTCTTGAAAGCCTGGATTTGATGAGAGAGCAAAAAGTTTCCTTAATTCCACAACTCCCTTGCATGTATTGAGAATAAAGCTGAGAGGTCTAAGAATACAATTACTATAAGTAATACTCTACAGAAATATTGAGAAATGCCCTTCTGGTTCTGATGCTGAATCCAGCCTCTCTACACCAACACCGAATTAAATATCGGAGATAGAGTTTTGGGTGAAGTAGAAAAGAATAGCTTTCCTGCTTTGCCAGGCCAAGGGGACCACAGCGGGCTAACGCCCTCAAAACTGGGTGTCCCGACCTGGAGTGGGTAGTGAGGAGTTTTATAGTATTGGTTCAAAGAGGGTGTGATCAGCTCATGAACATTCTTCTGATTGGTTGGTGGTAATTGGGAGTCAGCATCAGCTGCCTTCTGGCTCCAACCTGTCTGGGGTCGACATGCTTGTGGGCAGCATACGGTTCACCTCTCCACCTAGTGGGGATTTCAGTATCTGCAAAACAGCTCAAACATATTGTTATGTTTATCCCTGGAGAGGGAAGCAGGACCCTGTCCCAAGGCTGCACTGGTTCTTCTTGACCGCTCCTCCTTTGTCTCTGCTTCCTCTCCCCTCCCTGATTAGCAACTGTTTGAACTTGCCTGTTGGAGCTCAGGGAAGGTCATGGAGGCTGAAGGAAGACTATTTCCTGTAATCAAGAAACGGGGGCCACAGAAGGACTTTTGTGCCCAGGAGCCCCACCAGGTCCTGCTCAGTTTCCGTTTGGCAGGAGCTTGAGAGGGGCTTTGAAGGGATGCATTCATGTAAAGATGTTGCCTGAGTCCCTGCAAAAGGGAGGAGAAATCATGATAGAAAACTAACAGAGACTCCACGTAAGTTTAGAGAGAATCTAAGAACATTTGGCAGTTTCCTTGCATCCCCACCTCTTCCAGTATGGCACAAGAAGATGCTCTCTAGGGGAATCTACCTGCACCAGTGCATCCTGGCCCATTGACTGTGTGCGGGTGTCCAAATGGAGCCCCCATGACACCAAGTGGAGTGCAGGGGTGTGAGGGGACTGATAAATGCCACGATGGCAGGAGTGGGGACATAAACTAGAAGGTTGAGGCAGGGACCACAAATTTCAGCAACGGGTGCCAGTACACTCTCCAGAACGAAAGAAGATGGGACCACATCTCAGCAGACCACAGCAGAAGATGCAGGAACAGGAGGAATGGAGGCATTCTCTTCCCCTGAGATTGATGCAGACCCAAAGGACAGCAGGAGGACAAGAGGCTCTTTCCCCACCATCGTAAGGATAGCTGAGTTTCCACCCAAGCCTGGTTGCAATCATGGAAAAAGGGAGCGATGAAATCCTGGAGGAAAGAAACAGTCCTGAAAGGGAGTTTAAATTGACTAAATACTTATCACAAAGATAACTTTTAAATGAGACCGATTCCTTTTTAAGTGGCGAAGTTGAAATTTTCCTGCTTTGGGAAGGAAAGAAGCCTTAAGAATAAGATGAGATCAGTTATAGAAAATAAAGTGGCAATTTCAATGGCCTTGATGTGAAATTATCATGACATGGACCAGACAAGGGTCAAAGGGAAGTATATTTTTTAAAAAAAAGAATGGTTTTGAAGACCAAGGAAATGATACTTGGAATTAGGGAGTCTAATTTGAGAATAATAATATTTTCTGCTAAATATTATACTTAGTCTCAAACAGCTCAGTCTCTTTTAGCCATGTTACCTTTCCAAAGTTCATTGTAGATTTCTTGGAAGGATGAAATTACATTATGTAAAACATTTGGAATAATAACTATAACATAGTAAGCACTCAATAAAAATAAGCTTACATTAATATTACAGTTATCTCTTTTTTTGTTTTTTTTTTTGTTTTTGCGGTACGCGGGCCTCTCACTGCTGTGGCCTCTCCCGTTGCGGAGCACAGGTTCCGGACGCGCAGGCTCAGCGGCCATGGCTCACAGGCCCATACGCTCCGCGGCATGTGGGATCCTCCTGGACCGGGGCACGAACCCGTGTGCCCTGCATCGGCAGGCGGACTCTCAACCACTGCGCCACCGGGGAAGCCCCTACAGTTATCTCTTAATCACATGTTGATGAGAGTACAATTTAGACAAAACATTGGACTTGAAGAAAGGAAAACTGAAGCTATCTACACAAGTGTGTAACCTGCTACCAGGCATTTATCTTCTCTGTTCCTCAGTTTCATAACGAGTAGAAAGTAGTGGAGTAAATGCCATCACCAAGGAGCTGAATACCCGTATATATCCCTAGGGTAGTAGCCTGAGTGACAAGGCCATTAAATAAAACCAGACAATCTTCATATTTAAGCATCATGTACACGAAACCTTCTAACTGCATCCATTTACACATAACTGGAAGCAAATTAGAACTCTTCTGAGGAGCTTCCTTTGCCAACAAAATCTCAGGCTTGGCTGCAACAGCTTTTTTGAACCCCTAAATCTATGTCTAGGTCCCCCAAATTATACCCATGGGAGAGGCCTTAGAAAGCTGATTAACCAAGACATCCTCCCTACCTTAAGCCCTCCTCAGAAGAATCCATGGAAGGAAGGAGTAAACAGGAATCCTCCCCACAACTTCCTCCCAACACATATAGAGTAGAAGAAGTCAAAGAAAACAAAATACAGACCTTTCTTAGAGAGAACTGGGCGTTGCCAGATTACCTCTCTGATGCTGTTTGGTACCTGCCCAGATGTCCTTTACCAGGCCCAGTTGCTGTGCTGTTGGCTGCTAATGGCTGACAACTGCACCCTCCTCCAGAGACTTGCTCTTTGCCAATCAGAGTGCCCTGACTCAGAGATGTCTGGGTGGTTACCCAAAACCCTGCAGCTGAGTGGTGGCCAGCAGCTAAGGACTCACCTATACAAGTGTAAAAGCCCAACACCATCGCTTCAAGGAGGGACAACTCCCTGGTGCCATTCTTACTGGCAAACTCCCCCTGGGATAAACTTGAGTCTCACGTCAAACAAACGCATCCCTTTGCCTAGCTTCTTCTGCCTTCCCCTCACGCTTCCCTCATTTCCTTACAATAGTCTCTTGAGGATACTGTCTCAATAAGTGACATGCATAAGAATCAACATCTCAGGCTCTGCTTCTAGTGAAGCATACCTGATGTATTGCCAAAGAGCTTACATCACAACTGCAGCCGGTGAGACTTTACTATAGCTGCCCTGAGGGCTTGGTATTTGCTGAGAAAAGAAGTCAATGTGTAGTTCCCATTGTGGCTTTTCTGAATTGGAATTTTAACTATAATTATGAAAGAACCATAAAATTATTACTCTATGGTGCGTATTGAATCTAGCAGAGGCAGGTGACTAGTCTTTTAGCTTATAAGTCACCAGACCATGAGATGCCTTTCACGGAATACTCCCTTGGGATGATGATAAATAGATCCTACGTATGAGAAGATATCTATTGGTGTTGGGGAGCCAGACTGGTATAGAGTGAAAGATTTTGCTGTTGCCTACCCAATCCATTCTCCCATACTTTCTTACAAACAGCCCCTGATTCTTTTTGAAGTGACAATTCCTCTGTCCATAGAGAGGTATGTTCCCTGCTTCTGAGTAGCTAGGGGTCACAACATGACTTCGTTCTGGACAATAGGATAGAAGCAGAAGTTACAGGACAAAGCTTCTGGGAAAACTTTAGAATTTGGAGAAACATAAATTATATAAGCCTTTACCCCAGCTTCTTTTTGCTGCTGGAGAAACAGTGAGAATATCCATCTTATACCAGAAAGTGAAAATTATGAGATGAAAACCACATGTTAAGAGTGTGAAAAAAAAAATTGTGAAGCCCACGATATCCACCCTTACTACTTAAGACACTCTATGGCAGATTTCTTCTACAGCAAATACAACTTAATTCACAAGGTGTGTCGGAAGAAAAATGTTCAAAAGACATAATAAGGCAATTTACAAAAAAATTTCAGTGCAGATTTTCAATAATCGATGCAAATTTTAAAGTCTTATTTTGGGATAAGAGATTGGCAAAAGTTAATACAGAAAAGTACACAGTATCAGAAAACCTATGACAAAGCAGCTATTCATACATCCAGGAAGACACACTGATACAACATTTCTGAAGGAAGTTTTAGTAAATTGTCTATAAGTAAAATGTGTACACTTCTGGTCAAGAAGTCAGTCTAAGTAAATGCATCTATATTTTCTCCCACCCAACAGCTTCATAAAGGCATTGTAAAGTCAGTATTCACAAATGAATTGTGTAGGTAGAAAATTCAAAAGAATGATAAGCTACTAGAATTACTAAATTATAGGGTCACTATTGATAAAAGCCAAAAAATGCAAAAAGTACATTAACAATAAAAAAGCCAAATTAAATTATGACATTTCATACAATGTAATAATAAAACAAGATGAATAAATCTGCATATATTACGGTGTGATTGGCTCCCACAAACATAGCATCTAGTAAAAAGAGCTACATTCAGAGTACATACTCTGTGATTCCATTAAAATTAACCCAAAAGCAAGCAAAATTAATCAATGGATTTGAAATTAAGATAGAGGAGAGGGGTTCTAGAAGAGACATTGGGATTGGGGACTTTTGTGATGCTGGTAGTGTTCTACGTATTGATCTAGGTACCAATTCCATGGATATGTTCACTTTATGAAAATTCATTGAGTTAAAAAAATCTGTGCACATTTTTGTAACTATGTCATGCTTCCTTAAAATATTGATTTGAAAAAACATAGTAGCAAAGGGATATCCAAAAGACATAATACAAAACCACCACATGATGAAGTGAGGGTCATCAGAAGCTTAGGGAATTCAACTAATTTCTGCAGAAAGAAATCAAGTGGTGTCCAAGCCACATGAAGAAGTCACGTGCAGCCGCTCCAGTTGACAGCTGCCCCTGAGCTCTCAGCTGACAGCCTGAATCAATTATCACCTTAAGAATGATTTTTTTTAATTAATGAATTTATTTATTTATTTTGCGGTACGCGGGCCTCTCACTGTTGTGGCCTCTCCCATTGCGGAGCACAGGCTCTGGATGCACAGGCTCAGCGGCCATGGCTCACGGGTCCAGCCGCTCCGCGGCATGTGGGATCTTCCCAGACCGGGGGCACGAACCCGCGTCCCCTGCATCGGCAGACGGACTCTCAACCACTGCGCCACCAGGGAAGCCCTGAATGATTTATTTTGAATGTCCAGCCCAACAGAGTCTTCATATAACTACAATCCCAGCGGAAGTCTGCTGCAACTCCATTAGAATCCCCAAGTGGGACCCACCTAACCAAAAGTGTTTCCAAAAATCCCAATTTACAAAGTCATGAGTAAAATTAAAAGGTTCTTTAGAAGAACTAAATTCCGGAGTAATTTGTTACATAATTATAGTAACTTAAAAAAGAAGAGCACCCTCAGTCCTAGTAATAAGAATCTCATATAGAGAGAAGAAAGAAAACTAGAGATGAAATTATTTTTAAAATAAAGACAATGATATGATAAAATTCCCCAGTTTTCAAAGGAAACAACAGTTGTTAAATCGAAAGGGCATGACTGATAAGCAAGTTAAATGAAAACAGATGTGAAATTTATGTATCTACTTGTGAAATTTCAGGACATCAGTGTTTCCACCCCTGGAGCAATCAACTAAGCCAAGGGCCAGAGGGCAGAGCAAAGTCAGGTAGTTACCCCAATTCCCCTCTACTGAAAAGTAACTGGCTAATTCCTTTTACTATTTTATGGTGTAGATACACACACTCACATATCAGGTTACTATGTATTAGTTTAAAATTATGATTTAGCCCTATATTTCTTGACCTAGAAAAATGGTCAAAATTTTTATTGAGAGAAAAAAGCAGATTACAGAAGAGCCTATGAAAAAAATTGTCAGGGAGTTTGCAAAAGAAAATTCAACATTTTCTAGATAAGCTGATAAAACAAGGAGCAAATAGGCTTAGTGGTGAAAGAAAACAGTAGTGGTTAGGTGTGTGATAATTTTCTAGACTTGAATTGACAAGAAAGCATAGTGATAAGAGAAATGGACCAGATGGGTAAGTCAAGCCACTCCCCTATAACTACTTGTTGGAAACAAACATTAATTAGCTTAATTCTTCACACTCTTCAGGTATGCATTAAGAATTCTAAATTTATTTTTAAAACATGCAAATTATTTTATAACTATATACTATCTTGAGTCAGAGATTAAACTGTTAATAATGCAAAAAGTTTCCTCTTTTCTCATTTGTGCTGTTGAGTCTTTCTCTTGATAATAAGTTTCTGGGACACACCATAATTTAAGCGAAACAAAGGAAAACAGAACAGAAATTAAAGGTTAAAAAAGCAAACAGATCAGGTGTTGTAATTTAAAGTACTGTCTGATGTTTATAGTTTGTGAACTATATCAAAGTATGAGTATTGACCTCCCAACCTTATTTTTTAATTAATTACTGCAGAAGCTCTCCTAACTGACCACCATTTAATTTGTCTCATAAACTAACACTTTCCATTTCTTACGTAAAACCTAAATACAGATGCTCATAGAATACAAAATACTCGCCAACCCTAAACTACCCTTTTGTATGCCTGAATACTTCCTCTTGCAGTTTAATTGTATGCCTAATAAGAGTTTACCATATGCAGTTGCAAACCATTTTGTCTGTTGTATTTGTATTATGATTACATTACTCAAGGGAATATTACATATACACATGAAATACAAGTACAAAAATAAGGGAGGAAATCTGGAAGGATCCTGCTCTGAGATTCATTGTGCTCAACTTTTAGAGAAATAATAATTGGATACTAGATAGTGAGTTATGGGATTGATTTATTCAAGAAAGATGCCACAGACCTATCACCACTGAATCCATATCATAGAAAATGCCTTTCAAAATATAGGCAAATAAATTTGCCCTTCTGTGCTTTAAGCCAAAGGTTTTATTTGTATGTTCATCAGCTAGATGCCTAGGTTACACTGGAGTTACAATCTACAAATTTCAGTCATTTCAAACAACAACAGTTTATCACACATTCTATATATATATATTACAATATGCCTAGAAGAAGTAGACTTTAAATATTTATGGATATCTCTGATGAACACCTGTGTTGAGTTTAGCCAACTGCAAAATTACAGTGCACATGAGACTACCCTCACTTCTAAAACTGATTGAAATTCTGTAGGAAGGAGAGTCCCCCCCAACCACCTTCAGGTTAAATAACTCACTAGAAGGACTCAAGTAACTTACTAAATGCTGTTATATTCACAGTTATCATTTACAGCAGGGAAAGGGTACAAGGTAAAATAAGCCAAGGAAGAAGCACAGCGAAGAGTCGAAGAAAGGTAGCAAATGTGGAGTTTCTTCTATCCTCTCCCCAAGGAATCTTGAATGTAGTACTTTCCCAGAATGGATGCAAGACAGTATGTACAGAGTATTGTCAACCAGGAAGTATTGCCAACTCTGGACACCCAAGCCTTTAGTGTCCAGAGTTTTTACTGGGGCTCTATCACATACCACCCATGTGGCAGTCCTTTAGTCTCCAGTCTCTCCTAGAGGCTCAGGCTGATACCTTTAGTCTTCAGTCCCTTCCTCCAGGAAACCAGACACTTCTCTTAGGTAGGACGTCCCAGGAGACTAAAGATCACCTCCCAGCAGCCAAAGGCAAAGGCCAGACCTCTCTTTGAGTTAACTTAATTCTTCACTGCACAAAACCATATTATAATTTCACATTTGACTGGGTTAACTGACCCAATATATGACCTAATTTCTTTGGATAAGAGGACTCCTGCTAAAATTAATTCATCCTAGCTGACCTTTTAATATCAGTTGCTTATTAATTATCTGAACCATTTATGATCCACACAAAGTACACAGAAAACATGCTTCTCTATCCTAGATGGGGAGGGTTGTTTGATAAAGGTAACTCCTGCACAGAAAGGAAAACTTTTCCAGGTAGCATCCTATCTGGTAGATGTCTCTGAACCCTGAAAGCTGTGATTATCTTTGTTACAATTCTTACTTCTTGACTACAATTCAGAGAGCACATTACAGGGAAAGTAAAGGATTCCTGAGTAAAAGTTATTTTAAAGATAATGCATTGAAAGAAGGAAGCTTTTAAATTGAGCATTGCATGAATCTGTGAAGAAGTAAATTAGGAGCCATAAAGAATTATGGTGGCTGGAAGCTCAGCATTCAAAATGTGAGCAATTACAGAGAGAAAAACTGAGACCTCTTTGCAATTCAAATAAAAGCCTTGATAAAAGCATAGCCAGATTGTCCACATGCCAATGAGTATATAGCTGTCATTTCTGTAGCAGTTCATAGGAATTAGGATTGGGGCATTTGGAGAAAGCTTCATAAACCATGTGTGACATGAGTATAGATTTTGAAAGAGATTTATAATTAAACATACAGAAAAGAGGGAAAAAGACATTCCAGACGAGAAGAGAGTTACAATCCAAGACAAAGAGATATGTCATGTCCAGATATCTGTAAGAAATCTAATAGGTTTGGGTAAAAGGGAGAATCTTGCCTGGGGTTGGAGGGAGAAATAGCAGTTAGAGTTGGAAACAGTTACACAGGAACCCAATTGTGTAAGGTTAGCATAAAGTCTAGATTTTTATCTATAAACTAAGGGAAACCCTGAAATTTGGGAAGATTAGGTGATGTGTGCAAAGAAGTATTTTAAAAATATTCTTTAAGCAGTAGTATAAGGGATAGATTGAAGTAGAGAAAGACTGCAAACCAGAAGATCACATGTTTTTGTCTTGAAAATGTTATTAGCTTCCACTTCTTATTTGCATATTGCATAGATACATGTAGGAGAATTGAATTTCAAAGACATGAAACTCTGGAATTCAAAAATGTAAATTTATTTTCTTCACCAAACTATTTTTATCATAAGTCTCCATCACACTGTTGGAGGCATATCTAATCCCAATTAGTGTTTATTCAGTCATTTCCATTGCAAAACTCAAAATCAGGATTCTCCTGCTCCCTTCATCTCCATAGAGCTAAGGCAGCCTGAAATATTAGCATAACATGGCTGGGAGAAGAGAAGATGTGTGTTTCATACTTAACCAGTGTCAGCTTTGATCCTTATAGGATGTAATCTTTGCTCATTGACATCTATCTTTACTGCCATCTACTGCTGAAGTCCCAGCTTCTTCATGGAGTCAGTCTGGCTCCTAGGGTCCATACACCACATTTATAGATGGTATCACCTCACCATTACCATGAGGTCTTCTAGTTTTTAGAGCTTTCTCAGTCTGAGCATTTGGCAACTTCTGCATACTCTCCCATGCCATTTTGAGATGAAGGTGACACAGTTTGGGGGGTGGAGATAGCAGGTGTTGTCTCAGCATTATCCCCTGATAAACATTCCCTGACTTGGGCATAATCTCAGCCTGGATTCTCCATCCTGACATACTAAGCTGGTGTGCAAATTTCTGTGTAAGGCTACTCCTTAGCAGGTGAAATACAGGCTCACTCTGTTCTCAAATACCTCCTAAACCCAACTAGGGTTTCTATCTCCTTTCCTCTAATTGGACTTGTCTCTTTCTAGCTGTTGACTTTATTGTCTTCCCTGAGCCATCAAAAATTATCTCCTTTATGATTATAAAATAGGCTCTTACAACATCATTCAATCTGTCCAACCATTTTTTTGATAGTATAAACTTTATTTTCTGAGAACTTCAGGCCTTTTGCAAATTCCCTTCAAACACTTTTCTCTATTGGTGAGACTCTTGCAGTTGAAAGTCTTGGAAGCAGACCAGAATGGTCAGGTAAGAAAATTCTGGAATCTGATCTCCAAGGGTTGAAAACTGGCTCCACAACTTACTATCAGTATGAAGTGATGCAAATTACTTTAACTTGTCATTATAAAATGTAAGTTATAATTACCTACATTCGCTAGAATTTTCTAAAGATTAACTCATTTAAGCATGTAAAAATCTTAAACCAGCATGTGGCACATCCTATGTATTCAATAAAATTGAGTCATCTTTGTTTTTCAGAGTATTGCGTCAACTGTGGGTTTTTCAAAACCCTCTACATCAGAGGTTCTCAACCTCAGCACTACTGTCATTTAGGGTCAGATAGTTATTTGTTGTGGGAAGCTGCACTGTGCATTGTAGGGTGTTTAAAACCCTCCCTGGCCTTGACCCAGTAGGTTTCCTAGTGTGACAACCAAATAAATCTTTAGACCTTCCCAAACATCCCCAGAGGTGGGCAAAGTCACCCGAGACTGAGAACCACTGCATTAAATGGAGGTCAAAAGCCAGAACTATGAATCATGCAAATGTGAATGCTAGCATAGTTACCACAAGAGATATAATGTACATTTATAAACCTGTGTTTTAGAATTCAAGAAGAAGTCAGAGGATCTGAAGACTAAAAGATGAAGCTTATATATTTCTTATGAAGTATCCCCTTCATATTACAGTTCATACCTGAAAACTGAGATTTGAAAATTGCAAGCTTGATGTTCTTTATTACAATTTTATACTATTTATTTAAGTCAAGAATATTATAATCATGTAGGCAAACAAAATAACTAGGCTATACAACCTTTTAATTAGGAGATGGAGTTAAAAAGATGGCCCAACCAGAATTGGAGAAGTGAAATGGTCACATGATGAATTATCCGCTACAAACAAATCCCATATAGAAACAAAAACTATAAATTAGAAAGTAACCAAAATCCAGCCCTGGAGTATCACTGCACAATGTTAAGTTTCCAATCTTACTTAGTGCTGATTATCCTTAAATCAGGTCATATATGTACATTTTGAGTACAGATTCTGTGAGGAAGCCAGTTGCAGGTGCCGGAAGAGATGTCCGCATATTTCAACGAATAGGAATGTTTTTAAAAATTAGATGCAAAGCTATGTTATGCGCTTTTTTCACCAAAAGGATGGACAAAAAGCAAATGAGGAGGAATAAGAACATGTCCAGGGCTTCCCTGGTGGCGCGGTGGTTGAGAGTCCGCCTGCCGATGCAGGGGACACGAGTTCGTGCCCCGGTCCGGGAAGATCCCACATGCCGCGGAGCGGCTGGGCCTGTGAGCCATGGCCGCTGAGCCTGCGCGTCCGGAGCCTGTGCTCCACAACGGGAGAGGCCACAACAGTGAGAGGCCCGCGTACCGCAAAAAAAAAAAAAAAAAAAAAAAAAAAAAGAACTTGTCCATATTTACTAAGGAGGTAGAGAGAGAAGTCACAAAGAAATTCTCCTCCTCAATCTTCCAAAAAAGAAGATTAATTAAGAAAAGATAAAGAATTTCTGTTTGTTTTACTTCACTGAGTTTCGGAGGCTTTTTCCAATTCATTGTACAATAAATCTAGAAAGATAGTAGGGAGAAGTTGGATTCAGAGACAATCCGTATATTGGAGAAAGTTCAAACAAGTCTCTTCAATCATCAGACATATGATGTATGAGTGAGTGTCTCATATAAGAGACTACAAGCCGTGGTATAGACTGTGGTAAGCTAAGGGATGCATGTACATCTAAAGGAGGCAACTACTACTCAGCTCCAACACTTTGCTGCTTTGTTGCAATACTTTATGAGTATCTCTAGATACTCAAAGTGTCTTAAGAGAAGCTGGAAATCTAGATTTCCATTTAAATTCTCCAACATTTTTAATGATAGCAACATGTATATCTTTTTACAATATCTTAAGGACCAAGACTTCCCTGGTGGTTCAGTGGTTAAGAATTCCTCTTCCAATGAAGGGGACATGGGTTCAAGCCCTGGCTGGGGAATTAAGATCCCACATGCCATAGGGCAACTAAGCCTATGCACTCTAGAGCCCAGGCGCCACAGCTAGAGAGAAGCCCGCACACTGCAGCAAAATATCCCGCGTGCCACAACAAAGACCTGACGCAGCCAAATAAATAAATACGATATTTTTTTTAAAAAAGATATCATAAGAACCAAGATAGTGGGAGCCAAATAAAACATGCCTGCAGACCAGATAGGCCTGTGGGTCATGAGTTCACAACCTGTGCTGCATGTGCTAAATAACCTCAAAGTCAACTAGCATTTTCTTATAAAGAATCAGTTATAAAATTCTACTTCATTTCCTCCTTTCAAATGTAACATAAAAACTTCTAGATATGTTTAAATATAACAATGTTTGCTAATAAACTGGGATGTGTCCCTACTCTTCAATTATGAGTAAGAAATAGACATGTAAGAAAGTTATTTCAATAAATAAACAAGTAGATTTTCTTGCCAAATAAATAATTTTCAGTAGTTTCATCTATTTCTTCAAGTCAGGATATATACGATTGTTTTTAGCTGCAAATAAAAATAGCTAAGCAAACAAAGTTAGTTTATATGAGATTTTCTCCTTCTGGCCAAGACGGGGTAACAGGAACAGCATTTTCCATCTTGCCTGAAAAATTTTAAAAATAGACAAATTATATGAAAGAGTGGTTTTTCAAGACACTGGACCGCAGGCAATAGTCAAAGACAGGTACATAAGAAACTTTTGGGGTAGTAGATATGTCCATTATATTGATTGTGTGATTTCATAAGTATGTAGAGATGTCAAAACTTGTCAAACTGCACACCTTAAAGTACAATTTATTGTATGTCAGTTATACCTTAGTAAAACTGGTGTCACATTTTTATACATAATAGGTAAATTTATTATCTCATGTAATAAGATGTCCCAAAATACAGCATCAGTTAAATCAGCATTTTAATATCAAAATCGCTCTTGACAACTGTAGGCTTCACTTCTCATTGTATTAGAATGACCACAGTATCTCCAGGCATTGTGTCCCTATACCACAAAGTCCAATGCAAAGAAAAAAGGGGACATATGCTGTCCTAAGTATCTTTTTAAAAGTAAAGATTACTTTCCTAAGAAACTTACCCTCACCTGTGATGGGTCAGGATTTCATGACATGAAATTCTAACAAAGACAATGGAAATATATATTGGCTTAGCCTATATACTTCACTCCCTAAAATATATGGATCCCCCCATATCTGAATAAAATCGGAGTTCTTATAACAAGGAAGATGAATGTAAATGTCTTTGAGGAGACCTATCCCATCAGTGACTGCCTTAGTCATTAAGTGGCTCTTCAGTTAGGATTACTTCAGCAGCTCCTTGGTGGGACTAAAAGAATTCCTTATTGCTAATGAAAGATACATTTATTTTGAAACTCTGGGGGGAAATCTTGGGGTGGAGCAGCCTTTGAAAACTCTTATTTATTCAAAATTATTTTAGTGGGATATAATGAATTTTAAGTAGCTTTTTTTCACACTTAAAATGAATCAGTGCTTATACTATTTGCATATCCCCTGATGTCTAAAAATAATTAGAATTGTGTGATGCTTTAAAATATAAACAGGCAATCACCTGAGGTAAGTAAAAATGGAGCCAATGAAAATTCACTTTTGGAACATTCTTTTAGGCATTGGCTGCATCTGTCAGACCAAAGGTCATAGTCAGGACTAATACAAAGAGGGTTAAGGTATGTTTTGGAGGGGATACATAAAACTACAAAAGTTCCCCATTGAGAAAACTTAAAGAAAAAAGCCAAGAAGGTTTGTCAGACAAATTTTTAGAAAGCAAATAAATTCCAAAAATGGAAGAGCTGAGAATTATTAACAATAATGATGGATGCCCTATCAAATCTGGGACCATTTCCCAGTTTTGGCACAAATCCTAGATTAGAAGCTGAGCAAATCTTTTACCCAGCTCACATCTCTGACATCAACAGAGCAGAAGACTAATACTACAAAGTCTCTGTGCTAAACCAAGTGGACAGAGCCAGGAAGTTGGTATTTCACCAACTTCTGAAGACTAGGGTCATATCCATCACGTCAACTCTTTCATTCCCTGTATGGGACAAATAACATGGAAGATCCAGAAATCATCAGGTGACAAGAGGATCTAAAAAGACAGTACAAACTTCCAGTTATAAAATAAATAACAGAGATGAATTTTACAGCACAGGGAATATAGCCGATAATTTTGTAATAACTTTATATGGTGATGGTTGGTAACTAAATTTATCACGGTGATCATTTCATAATGTATAAGAATATCAAATCACTATGTTGTACACCAGAAACGAATATAATATTGTAAGTCAATTAATTTAAAAAACAAGTATAACACCACTGTAAAGCAATTATACTCCAATAAAGATATAAAAAAAAAATAGCTTACATAAAATAAATAAATAAATAAATAAATAAAATCTAAAAAGAAAATAAAAAGACCAATGTCAACACCTCTTCCTATGTTAACAGATATGAAAACTTGACCAGGCCCCCCTGACCCCCTCTTCCCAAAGTAATAAATACTGAGGTATGGGCTGGAGAACAAGATGACATTACTACATGTCGTTTTGACCACAGTAACTCCAACAAGTGGGTTTCTCTTCTTTTGCACTCTTTTACTCTATAAAATATATAAAATATATAAAAATACATAAATATATAAAACCTGTGTCCCCTGTATTGGCAGGCAGATTCTTAACCACTGTGCCACCAGGAAAGCCCAGGTGTCTCATCTTTACTCATGTGATTTTAATTTATGGAGGTGACTGCGTGACAGCGCAGGGACGTCATTGCTATTGAAAGAAGAATTTATTATTGAAATCTCTTGAGACAAGGGAGCGCACCATGCTATGCAGGGCCACATGGGAAGCATCACGTTTGGTCAAGATGCCGAAGCAGGAGTGAGGGTAAAGCCTAGGCCAGAGCACTTATTGGGGTTTCCATGGGAAAAGCAAGACAGAGCAGGGGAAACAAGTTAGGATTGGCTAGTTTGAATATTTTGGCAGGTTTTGGGCTCTAGGAGTCTGTAGCTGCCTGGTACCTAACCCTGGGATGATTTAGGGCAGATGAGTTGGTATGTAAGTTAATAAAGTGGGCTGTTGGGGGTATAAACTCAAGATTGGTTGATTTCGACAAGAAAGATGTACACCCTGACAAGCCCTTTTTTCTCTAAGAATTGGCTGGCCCTGGGAGGGGCAGTCCCTCCCTAGCCAGCAAGATTTTTAAGATGTCAAAACATCGTAAGATAATGAAAATTAATAACATGATTAATACAATAGGGAAAAGAGAAAGAAAATCAGTTGTATGATGTCAAAGGGAAGAAATATAAAAATGGGGAACAATTAATGCCATTTGTAATAGAAAAAAATGCATTTCAGCCATGATGCTTTTATTTAGCAGAGAGTATTTTTAGCACTAAATATTTTTAATGACTCTCTCCTCAGTGCCTCCAAACAACTTTATCATACCAACTCCTCGTCTGTGAGTACTTCTTATAAATATGGGAGTGAAAGAAATACTCCTCACTTTTCTCAGCCACATTTGTTTCAGTGGGGGTTACAGGTGAAAGGCACAGTTTCCTAAGTCAGGGCTGAGTTAGGCTAAGAAGTATAAACCTTCTCTTTTATCCCCACACCTACATCCATATCTCTACTTCCAAATATAACATCAGGTCCAAAATCAGCATTCTCTGCTCCACCTATATAGTAATCATTCTTGGAGGACTTAACTTCTGTTAGAAACCCTGTCATGCCCGAGAGCTTTAAACATCAGTAAAACCAGGCCAGCTTCTAGAAACTCAATGTCACTGAAACAAATTAATATGACACAATGGGATAAGTAGATTAGTAGAGTTTATCCAAGTAACAGTAGATTAGCAAAAGTAGATTAGTAGTAAGTAGATAAGTAAAAGTTTATCCATTAGCTAGCAAATGTCTTTAGGGAGCACTTGAAATACGGTTCATCCAAACTGAGATGTGCTGTTAAGTACTAAGCACATACTGGATCCCATAGATTTGCTAAGAAAAAAAATGAATGAAAATATCTCATTAATAATTGTTATATCGATTACATGTTGAAATGGTAATATTTTTTATATTTGAGTTAATAATTATTAAAGTTACATGTTTCCTTTTTTTTCAGTGAGGCTCTTAAACATTTTTATTACATATATTTTGCATTTATGACTTTGATTATATTCCTATTGAGTAGTGGTGATCCAACATTCTATGAAGGTACTTTTAGACACCAACATCCAAAAAAAAAAGAAAAGAAAAGAAACACCTGAGGGTTCCAGTCATCCCCAAAAGTCACCAAGATTAATCTCATCTTTCCATTTTCACGATCATTGCCCTAGAGAAAGCTTCTGTTATGTCCAGCATGAATGAAGAAGCAGATCCCGAATGAACTCTCTGTCCACAAAATCCATGCACTCTACTGCTTCCTGAGTTGGTTTCCTTAAATAACAAACTTATGACTGCATCCTTTGTATAAGAATACTGTATTGGCCACACAATAATGTCAATAATGTCCAATTCCCTTATTTCTAGACACTAACACTAATATAAATGTCCCGTGCAAAGTGCGAGAGTGGCATGGACATATATACACTACCAAACATAAAATAGATAGCTAGTGGGAAGCAGCCGCATAGCACAGGGAGATCAGCTCGGTGCTTTGTGATCACCTGGATGGGTGGGATAGGAAGGGTGGGAGGGAGGGAGACGCAAGATGGAGATATGGGAACATATGTGTATGTATAACTGATTCACTTTGTTATAAGCAGAAACTAACACACATTGTAAAGCAATTATACTCCAATAAAGATGAAAAAAATAAAAATAAAAATAAAATAAAATAAAAAAATAAATGTCCCGTGTCCTGCTATAGCCTCACAAATCCAAATCCAGCCAGTTCAGATTACTCATCGTTTTCCATAAACTTCTCCCTTACTGTTATCCTTTTACTCTCCATTTTATTTGCTTGGAAAGCCCTCTCCACAAATTTACCTGTGACCCTCCTACTCAGACTAAAATATATCACTCCAATTCTACCACCTTCTCCATGATACCTGGGTCAGAATCTTTCTCACCTCGAGGTCCCTATAGGTCTTTGTTAGCAACTTTTTGATGGCACTTACCACAGGATACCTTGTGCTACAGCTGATGGTGTGTATTTTCTGTCCCTTCCCAAACTATAAGAACCTTGCAAGAAGAATAATTTATACAACCTTCAGAACAAAACCTTACACTCAGTAAATATTTGAAAGTAGAATGCAATTTGAAGTTTGAAAGGCTATCAGAAGAGGGAAATTCAGTTCTGTGATACTCACAGTTTGACCCAGAGTTCATAGCAATCTCAAGTGACTTCTACACCACCAACATTTCTGTAGCTAACCCACTTGCAAGTGATGTGTGGTAAACCATTAGGGAACTCCACAGAGCAGTCAATTTTCATCTCAGCTTTTTAGGTAAAATGATTCACAGGCTGGTCATGAACAACACAGAAGCCAATAAAAAGATCCTGACTGGCAGGGCAATCCCAACATCTCTCAAGGCCTGCTTGCTTATATAGACTAGATTATGTCAAGTTGAAGAAGTGACTCATTTGGTACATACAACAGAGCAAATTGGAGCAAAGAAATTATGGATTAGAAAACTAACCACTGCTCCAAAAAAAAAAAAAAATTCTGGAAAAGCTAACTATAAAGAAGCTATCTTGAGGTCATGAATCACAGCTAATTTTATCACAGAGCCAGGATGAATTGTGTGTTTGTTTGTGCCTGTTATGTCCTCAGTCAGATTACACACCCCGAGAGGACTGAAACTGTATAAGAGTTGCCTTATACATCTCTTTGCTTACACATCACATTGATGGGTACCTAGTAGGGTATATAGTTATATTTCTATCCAGCTAGTGAGCATCTGAAATTACTTGAGATGTCACATCCGTGGTGGGGGTGGGGGGCTAAGTAAATTTAGTTTAAATAAATTTTGGCTAGTTTAAATAAATTTTTACCTTAATAATAGAGTGTGGAGAATGAACCACCATAACCCTAGAAATCTCAAAAAAAAAAAAAAGGCAAAGATATTCTTTTCCTTGTTCTTTTATGAGATAGGGTGAGATGTCAAAGGCCAACTATGAGGAGGTAGAAAATATGCAAATATAAAGAAAGATTAATTTCTAAAAAGAGAGTCAACTCATCCAAATTACTGTCTCCATTTAGGAAACATGGTTTAGTTTACCTTTCCAAGGTCTCAATCTTACAGTGGAGGCGATGCTTCAAGAATCTGGTAGTCATGGCAGGTAGATGAGAAAAATGGTCTTGGTTTCAGGGGAGTTATTTTCTCCTGTTTTTTATGATATAAGCCAGTGGTTTCATCGATGAGGGAAAGGGGATAAAAAGGGCTTAACAAGGTATATGGGCTCAGTCAAGGAAAGTGAGATTTAAGGCAAGCTCCTGTCTCAGCAGGAGTTTGAAAACAAACAAGTAATGACACAAAACCCTTTCTTATGGCTTCAATGAAAAGAGTGAGGGTTAGAGCAGAAGTATCCACCTCAATAGGCAAAGATAGAGAGAGGAAGGACATAATAAAATGCTCTCAAAAGGGCATCTTTTTGTGGGAACTCACAAAAGATGGAATAATTCTGAATGTGAGGATCAGAGAAAGTTTCATAAAAGAAGCTCAGCAAGTATCCAGTAGAGCAAAGCAGTCTTAATCTCAGCTCTAGACATTCATCTGAGGGTAGCCTGGCACTCATTAGTGAAGGACAAATTCAGGGATTGGGTGAAGTCTTCAGAGCCTGCAGCCGGGGTAGGCCAGTACTCATGGTGGAGTTCCTTTTTGAAGGAGTAAGAAACCGGCACTCACAAATATGTGAGAAGAAGCAAATGACATGTGTCTTTCAATTCAAGTTGTCCATAGAAATTGCTTTTTCTCTTAAAGCAGTAAAAAAAAAAAGGTTGAATTTCTTTCCAATCAACCAATCTACATGAATAAAGTCCAGATAGACATTGTCTTCCAGGAGTAGCCATTATGAAAAGGGCCTCGAATAGATTGTTTTGCCTTATGGAGCAAAATTACTCTTTCCCAAATAAAAGGCATACAGATTGGAAAAGAAGAAATACAATGGTCGCAGTCTCTGCACTCCCACTCTGGAGCCCTCAGCCCATGCCAGTGACTCGGACCCTGCACCCCGAGAGTCTTTGTTAGTGGATGTGGTGGCCCAAGGCACCAAGACGTGGAGGGGCAGGTTGAAAAGATCCGATGGTAGCACCACTTCGACCAGTTTCATCCTCAGACAGGAGGAAGACAAAATGTAAAAAGCAAGCATCTCTTCAGGTCAGCTAAGGGCCGGACACTGGGAAGGAGGTGCACCAGCCCCGAGTGACAGGCAGAACTCTGACAATGTTGAAACAGCCCTGGGGCTGAGTGGAGGTGAGAAACAGGCTCAGGGAGATTTGGGCTGTGCCTGGGTTCCCCAACCAGCAAGAGACTGAGGCATCACTTCATCCAGTTCTTCTGACTTTAAACCCTTCTGCTCTCTCAACTGTTGGGTGCATGCCACACCCATGTGGCTGACAGGATCTTGGTGTTCCAGCTGGGTGTCAGGCCTGAGACTCTGAGGTGGGAGAGCTGAGTTCAGGACATTGGACCACCAGAGACCTACAGGCCACAAGTAATATCAATTGGCAAGAGCTCTCCCAGAGATCTCCATCTCAACACTAAGACCCAGCTCCACTCAATGACCAGCAAGCTCCGGTGCTGGAAACCCCATGCCAAACAACTAACAAGACAGGAACACAACCCCACCCATTAGCAGAGAGGCTGCCTAAAATTATAATAAGTTCACATACGCACCAAAACACGCTACCGGACGTGGTCTTGCCCACCAGAAAGACAAGATTCAGTCTCATCCACCAGAACACAGGCACCAGTCCCCTCGAAAAGGAAGCCTACACAACCCACTGACCAAACCTTACCCACTGGGAGCAGACACCAAAAACATTGGGAACTATGAACCTGCAGCCTGCGAAAAGGAGACCCCAAACACAGTAAGTTAAGCAAAATGAGAAGACAGAGAAACACATAGCAGATGAAGGTAAAAACCCAACAGACCAAACAAATGAAGAGGAAGTAGCAGTCTACATGGAAAAGAATTCAGAGTAATGATAGTAAAGATGATCCAAAATCTTGGAAATAGAATGGAGAAAATAGAAGAAACATTTAACAAGGACCTAGAAGAACTAAAGAGCAAACAAACAAAGATGAACAACAAAATAGATAAAATTTAAAATTCTCTATAAGGAATCAATAGCAGAATAACTGAGGCAGAAGAACGGGTAAGTGACCTGGAAGATAAATAGTGGAAATAACTAAAGCAGAACAGAATAAAGAAAAAAGAATGAAAAGAATTGAGGACAGTCTCAGAGACCTGTGGGACAACATTAAACTCACCAACATTCCAACTATAGGGATTTTAGATCAATATTTTAGATCAAATATAGATCAATGGAACAGGATTTACACAATCATAGTAGGGGACTTTAACACCCCACTTTCACCAATGGACAGATCATCTAAAATGAAAATAAATAAAGAAACACAAGCTTTAAATGACACATTAAACAAGATGGATTTAATTGATATTTATAGGACATTCCATCCAAAAACAACAGAATACACTTTCTTCTCAAGTGCTCATGGAACATTCTCCAGGATAGATCACATCTTGGGTCACAAATCAAGCCTTGGTAAATTTTAAAAAATTGAAATTGTATCAAGTATCTTTTCTGACCACAACGCTATGAGACTAGATATCAATTACAGGAAAAATTCTGTAAAAACTACAAACACATAGGCTAAATAATACACTACTAAATGACCAAGAGATCACTGAAGAAATCAAAGAGGAAATCAAAAAAAAAAACCTAGAAACAAATGAAAATGAAAACACGACGACCCAAAACCTATTGGATGCAGCAAAAGCAGTTCTAAGAGGGGAGTTTATAGCAGTACAATTCTACATCAAGAAACAAGAAAAATCTCAAATAAACAACCTAACCTTACACCTAAAGCAATTAGAGAAAGAAGAACAAAAAACCCCAAAATTATCAGAAGGAAAGAAATCATAAAGATCAGACCAGAAAGAAATTAAAAACAAGTGAAGAAAATGATAGCAAAGATCAATAACACTAAAAGATGGTTCTTTGAGAAGAAAAACAAAATTGATAAACCATTAGCCAGACTCATCAAGAAAAAAAGGGAGAAGACTCAAATCAATAGAATTAGAAATGAAAAAGGAGAGGTAACAACTGACACTGCAGAAATACAAAGGATCATGAGAGATTACTACAAGCAACTATATGCCAATAAAAAGGAAAACGTGGAAGAAATGGACAATTTCTGAGAAAAGCACAACTTTCTGAGACTGAACCAGAAAGAAATAGAAAATAGAAACAGACAAATCACAAGCACTGAAATTGAGACAGTGATAAAAATCTTCCAACAAACAAAAGCCCAGGACCAGATGGCTTCACAGGCGAATTCCATTAAATATTTAGAGAAAAGCTAACACCTATCCTTCTCAAACTCTTCCAAAATATAGCAGAGAGAGGAACATCCCAAATTCATTCTACGAGGCCACCATCACCCTGATACGAACACCAGACAAAGATGTCACAAAAAAAGAAAACCACAGACCAATATCACTGATGAACATAGATGCAAAAATCCTCAACAAAATACTAGCAAACAGAATCCAGCAGCACATTAAAAAGATCATACACCATGATCAAGTGGGGTTTATCCAAGGAATGCAAGGATTCTTCAATATATGCAAATCATTCAATGTTATACACCATATTAACAAGCTGAAGGATAAAAACCATATGATCATCTCAACAGATGCAGAAAAAGCTTTTGACAAAATTCAACACATATTTCTGATAAAAACTCTCCAGAAAGTAGGCATAGAGGGAACTTACCTCAAGATAATAAAGGCCATATATGACAAACCCACAGCCAACATCGTTTCAATGGTGAAAAACTGAAACCGTTTCCTCTAAAATCAGGAACAAGACAAGTGTGCACACTATCACCACTATTATTCAACATGGTTTTGGTAGTTTTAGCCACAGCAATCAGAGAAGAAAAAGAAATAAAAGGAATCCAAATCGGAAAAGAAGAAGTAAAGCTGTCACTGTTTGCAGATGTCATGATACTATACATAGAGAATAGTAAATATGCTACCAGAAAATTACTAGAGCTAATCAATGAATTTGGTAAAGTACCAGGGGTACAAAATTAAGGCACAGAAATCTCTTGCATTCTTATGCACTAATGATGAAAAATCTGAAAGAGAAATTAAGGAAACAGTCCCATTTACCATTGCAACAAAAAGAATAAAATACCTAGGAATAAACCTACCTAAGGAGACAAAAGACCTGTATGCAGAAAAGTATAAGATACTGATGAAAAAAATTAAAGATGATACAAACAGATGGAGAGATATACCATGTTCTTGGATTTGAAGAATCAACATGTGAAAATGACTCTACCACACAAAGCAATCTACAGGTTCAATGCAATCCCTATCAAACTACCCATGGCATTTTTTACAGAACTAGAATAAAATATCTTAAAATTTGTATGGAGACATGAAAGACCCTGAATAGCCAAAACAATCTTGAGGGAAAAAAACAGAGCTGGAGGAATCAGACTCCCTGACTTCAAACTACACTACAAAGCTGCAGTAATCAAGACAATAAAGTACTGGTACAATAACAGAATTATAGATCAATGGAACAGGATAGAAAGCCCAGAGATAAACCCATGCACCTATGGTCAACTAATCTATGACAAAGGAGGCAAGGATATACAATGGAGAAAAGACAGTCTCTTCAATAAGTGGTGCTGGGAAAACTGGACAGCTACATGTAAAAGGATGAAATTAGAACACTCCCTAACACCATACACAAAAATAAACTCAAAATGGATTAAAGACCTAAATGTAAGGCCAGAAACTATCAAACTCTTAGAGGAAAACATAGGCAGAACACTCTATGACATAAATCACAGCAAAATCCTTTTTGACCCACCTCCTAGAGAAATGGAAATAAAAACAAAAATAAACAAATGGGACCTAATTAAACTTAAGAGCTTTTGCACAGAAAAGGAAACCATAAACAAGATGAAAAGACAACCCTCAGAATGGGAGAAAATATTTGCAAATGAAGCAAATGACAAAGGATTAATCTCCAAAATTTACAAACAGCCATGTAGCTCAATATCAAAAAATCAAACAACCCAATCCAAAAATGGGCAGAAGACCTAAATAGACATTTCTCCAAAGAAGATATACAGATTGCCAACAAACACATGATAGGATGTTCAACATCACTAATCATTAGAGAAATGAAAATCAAAACTACAATGAGATATCACCACAATCCAGTCAGAATGGCCATCATCCAAAAATCTACAAACAATAAATTGCTGGAGAGGGTGTGGAGAAAAGAGAACCCTCTTGCCCTGTTGGTGGGAATGTGAATTGGTACAGCCACTATGGAGAATAGTATGGAGGTTCCTTAAAAAACTAAAAATTGAACTACCATCTGACCCAGCAATCCCAGTACTGGGCATATACCCTGAGAAAATCATAATTCAAGAAGAGTCATGTACCACAATGTTCAGTGCAGTTCTATTTACAATAGCCAGGACTTGGAAGCAACCTAAGTGTCCATCAATGGATGAATGGATAAAGAAGATGTGGCACATATATACAATGGAATATTACTCCTCCATAAAAAGACACGAAATTGAGTTATTTGTAGTGAGGTGGATGGACCTAGAGTCTTTCATACAGAGTGAAGTAAGTCAGAAAGAGAAAAACAAATACCGTATGCTAATACATATATATGGAATCTAAAACAAACAAACAAAAAATGGTTCTGAAGAACCTAGGGGCAGGACAGGAATAAAGACGCAGTTGTAGAGAATGGACTTGAGGACACGGGGAGGGGGACTGAGAGCTGGGACGAAATGAGAGAGTAGCACTGTCATATGTACACCACCAGATGTAAAATAGATAGCTAGTGGGAAGCAGCTGCATAGCACAGGGAGATCAGCTCTGTGCTTTGTGTCCACCTAGAGGTGTGGGATAGGGAGGGTGGGAGGGAGATGCAAGAGGGAGGGGATATGAGGATATATGTATACCTCGAGCTGATTCACTGTTAGACAGCAGAAACTAACACAACAATGTAAAGCAATTATACTCCAATAAAGATGTTTTAAA
>RJWK010031582.1:0-24143 GCA_004363435.1 Platanista minor | reverse complement strand
GTGCCACCAGGGAAGTCCTGACTTTTTTTTTTAATTAATTAATTTTATTTTTTATTCTTGGCTGCACTGGGTCGTCATTGCTGTGTGTGAGGTTTCTCTAGTTGCGGTGATCGGAGGCTACTCTTCCTTGTGGTGTGCGGCCTTCTCATTGCGGTGGCTTCTCTTGTTGCAGAGCATGGGCTCTAGGCGCACGGGCTTCAGTAGTTGTGGCACGTTGGCTTCAGTAGTTGTGGCACACGGGCTCAGTAGTTGTGCCTCGTGGGCTCTAGAGCGCAGGCTCAGTAGCTGTGGCGCATGGGCTTGGTTGCTCCGTGGCATGTGGGATCTTCCTGGACCAGGGCTCGAACCTGTTTCCCCTGCATTGTCAGGTGCCACCAGGGAAGTCCTACTATGACTTCTTTGCATATACGTCAGTCATTCTCAAATATTAGCATGCATCAGAATCTCCTGGGATGGTTATTTAAAATTCAGATTCCTGAGCTAGAGCCCTCAAACCACATTTGAGAAACACTTATCCAGGAATTTCATACATTCAATGAGAAGATTTTTTAGAGCATTTCTTTGTAGTTTTTCTGCTCTGATAGAGTAAAACCCATTTCAACCAACCCTCAGGAATTGTGCTTTTTGATTCAAAAAGGTACACTGCTTACTAAAGCTTTGGCTTCTACTTGTGCTGTCATTTCCACTGCATCAGTTGTGTCTTATGTTTCTAAGCTTGTTTTGTGGATTATAAGGTGCCTAAAATAGTTATCAAATATTCCTTTGTGTTCTAGAGCATTTACATTCCACTTAGCATGTATGTAGGAAAATGATATAAGAGATTGAAAAAATTTGGTAAAGCTCCACTTTTGATACTTCTTATTTCCTTAAGGTCATCCTTGTCCTTTTTTTTTCAGAAGAGAGAACTTAATAATTAGTCACTGTACTTATTACATTTTAGCTCAAGAAACATTCACAATTAAGTATACTGTGTTTAATAAAGAAAGAAAAATACCAAGAAATTGCACTAATATATCAATTCATTATTTTAGAAAACTTATGGGGAGGGAGAATGTGGAGTGTAATTTGGAGAGAATTCTTTAGTATCCTATAGGAATACATCAGCCTTATTTTAGTTTGTTGAAGATGGTACAGGTCTTGACTGGACCTTTTGCTAGTTTGCATGTTTCTTTCCCAGGGTAATTTTTGTAAGAAGCATTCTACAAATACTTGCTGAATAGCCTTGATAGAATTTAACTGACCAAAAATTATACTTCATCAAACATTCTGCTCATAGAGATCATTTGGAGTTCCCTGTACTTGCAATGCTTTTGTTCATTTTCCCGAATGTACTTTACAGGCTACTTCAACATGAATGGGAAGAAAGCAATGTTCAGATTCTGAAACTTCAAGCCAAGATGTTTACCTATAATATCCCAACATGCCTGGCCACCTGGAAAATGTAATGCAACAATCATGTACATGTTTTTATAGCTATTGCTTTTATTTATAAGGTTTGCTCCAGACAGGTAAATCTGAAATGACATCTATTTTTCCCCCCCGGAGAGAGCTCTCTTCTAATTTAGATTTGTTTTTAGCACTTGCTGAGGTTTTATACCAAGAGTGAAGGAGTGCTCATTAACAATTTCCTCTAAAAGCAAAATGGATAGTTTTAATTTTCCTTGAAGGAGAACATATAGATAACAATACTGTTATCAAACAGATCTGCTATACACATATTAAGACTATCTCTTTTGAAATGCGGGGTTTCCCCCTATTACAATCTGATGTCTTCTTTCTTTTAAAGGTGTTAGTGCCAAGTATTTTTTTTTACTAGTAATTATGAGTATTTTTCATGAACGTTATTTATGTTCAAAACACTGGTCTGCTTTATTATTGTAAAGTTGATAAAAATTGTTGAATTTTTCTTTTCACTATAGGTTACCCTCCCTGGAAATTTAGCCTGTTACTTTCAGGAAGTTTTGTACTCAGATTCCCACAGTCAGTATTCTGCCAGTGGTAGTATCACATTTTGTTCAAAGATATATAAATTTTTCTTTTCCCTTTTCTATATTCCTTTTTTTTTTCTTAGAGCCATTGCTGCTGAGATTGTTCTAAAGGGACAAAGAGAGGTAAGCCGTGATTGACTATCAGATGGGTTGCTTTTTTTTTTTTAAATAGCTATTCTGCCCTTTTTGTTGACTTCTCAATTTAAAAGGAATAAAGCGTAGAAGTTAACATCCTAAGAACTCTAAATATTTGGAAACTCCAAAATCCAGCATAACCATGTTGTCTTGAATGCTGTTATATTATGAAGTACCATTCAAATAGTTAGGATTATGAAGGTGTTTTCCACCACATTTCCTGATGGAATTGTATATATATCTATCTTATAGGTCCACCGTTTATATCAGAGAGCCTTACAGAAGTTACCTCTTTGTGCATCACTGTGGAAAGATGTAATGCTTTTTATCTTTTATTTCATCTTGAAGTTTTCCTATAAATTTTCTGCATGTGCCATATCCATTGATGTGGTAATGCTCAAAATCTAGCTAAGTCTTACTTCTATGCTTCCCTGTCTTTTACAGCAACTCTTGTTTGAAGCATCAGAAGGAGGTAAAACTGATAACCTGAGAAAACTAGTTTCCAAGTGCCAAGAGATTGGAGTCAGCCTAAATGAGCTCTTAAATTTAAGCAGTTACAAAACAGAAAGCAAGAATCACTGAACACTGGGTGCAGTCAGTTCTAAGTCCTTATAATAATTGCCAAAAATTATTTGAATGATCCTTCAAGATTAGGCTGATCCCTGGCTAAGGTCTGTGTAAGGCAGACAAGCATTACTGATCATATCAAGTCCCCTACAATATCCTATCCTCAAACCCGGAAGCAATGAACATGACCCTCTTCGCTTGGATAAATGAACTTCCTGTTTGGCCTGCTTCTAGGCCCTGCCAGATTCTCATAACATCATGTACGTAAGTATAGTTCCTCAAAGTGACTGACATTTATTTTCTTTTTGCTTTGTTTTTGTTTTTATTTTTTACTTTTCCCCCTTTATGTTGTGCTTTTCCTGATTCACTTGACACTCTCTGATGCCTGAGAGATTCTTGTTTGGGATTTAATTTCCAGGGCTGTGTTTACAGTAAAAAGCCGGCAGTCCCTTTTAGTTTTTCCTCTTTAAACCTTTTGAGATTCTTCATTTCAGGATTTAAAACTTAAGCAGTCCATCTTAAGGAAAGTGTAACTGCCATGGCCACAAGTCTGCTAGTTGCACTTGAATGCTCTAACAGGGTTGTTTATTGCCCTTTCTACGTTCTGGACTCCTTGCCGAGACTGTTTAACTTGAAGATTAAAGAAACTATTGCAAATGCCAGTGCATCAGAACCTAAGAGTGGTCAAATATTATGTGCAATTTTTTTTGTAAAGAAATTTTAATTTATAATAAAGTTTAACAGTTTAAAGAACAGTTAATATTTGAACTGCTTTGTATTGCAATACTACTTTGTAGTATTAAAATTGTTTATAAAATTATTTTTAATATAAGTTAACTTTTTGAAAAATGTTGCTGTCTTTATTCACTTTTCACATTCTGGTGGGAAAGGGTTGAAGTAGGAGATATGGATATTCACTATAACTATATCAGTACTTCTTATTTTGAACTGCTTTCCCATAAAAACATTCCAGTGTCTTTTTAAATTCACGAGCAGATGGGTCCTGTTGTATTTTGAGGACAATGAACAGATAGGCTTGCACTATCATTCAATTCCTTGTTCTTAACGACCACAGTGTTTAGAAAGTATCTCCCAGCTGTAGTTTGAATGACTTGCTTAGTGACATGCAGTCTTACGTTGAATATCAATATGACCAAATGTAAAGGTGACTTTGTTTTTGTTTTGCTTTGTTTTGTTTTGTTTTCAGTCTGTAGTGGGTTATTTGCATGTGGTAGAAAAATTGTTAATGACACACACACTGCCACAAATCTGGTCTTACAGCTACAATGCAATCTAATTGTTGAAGACAGAGCATCAGCCCCATGATAATACTAGGCAAATTTGTACATCTGTACATTTTTATAATAGTTAAAATAAAGCCATGTTTTGATGCTCTACTAATGTGCCTACCAGACAGTACATACTTGGCTAGTAAGTGCTATTTGGTGAGGTCAAGAACAGAACCCATTTGTCTAGGGTCTTTCATTAAACCAGAAAGAGGCTGTATGGTTTTTATCTAAAACCAAAGAAACTTGGGTGGAAGATAGTAATCCCAGAGGGGTATTCCTCCATTGTATGCATTTAACTATTCAACCTTGAAAACTTTTCCTTCCCTGATTATTTGAAAACCACTGTTTAGGTGCTTGGAAAAATATTTCCAGTCTGTCTCCCCATAGTGTAATATTTTTGGTATTAATTGAAATGTCTCAATGGTTTTTTGGAGACTGCTGAATTTTGAACTTTTGTAAATTCTGAAACCTACCATTTGTTCCATTAACAATTCCATCAGCAGTAACATTTGTCTCTTTTTTTAAAAAAAGAATGCAACTGCAAGATCCAGCCATGCAGGCTATACATTGTAACAACTTCACATGTTCACAGTCATGCAGGCAGAGGCCTTAGCGTATGTTAAGCAGCTGTTTCCTTTTTCATCAGTTGTCGTATTGCTACTTAAAATCATGAAGCTATCTTATAGAAATTATATTGCCTTAAAGATAATGTCACCTTTTCTTCCTGTCATTTTACAGACTCACTTTAACCTCCACAAAAGAATAGCAAGCACTGCTTACGAGTGAGGTATATGTTCCTGTCATCCTTCCATATTCACTTTTACTTTCTTTTTAATGAAGTGCTTTAAAGAACAAGTAATAATTAGAATATTAAACAAAACTTGGGGTGAAAGTTGATAGTTACTGTAGTAACATGAATATAATATTCAACATTATGACTAAAGTCTTACTTTGGGCAAAGAAATGTTATACAGTGAGAAAAGATTAGTCATTGAGAACTGCAGTTCCTTACACTCTCCCACTCCTGTCGGGGGGGAAAAACACAAAAGAGGCATTTTAGGCTTTGGGGTTTTATCTCCAATAAAGGAAGTGGTGTGGCAGATTGCTGTGTATTTTTAAGTGTTTTTCTTCATTTTAGAGAACAGCCTAATATTTCTATTTGCCTTTTAACGGAAAGTGGACCTTGTAACACTGTTGTCACTGGCTTATCTAAGGCGGTTTGCTTTCAATTAAAGGGCATATAAACCTACATCATAAAGCAAGCAAGAATCTCCAGGTGCAACATCTAAGAACTAAAGGCACTAAGCAGACAAGCAAAAGCTGACAAGAAATGTAGAGGGACTTTATTGAAGATTGGAGTTTAAATATTTATTTTTCAAGGTTGTTGAAAAAGTAGGAACATGTGGCTATAATACAAAGCAGGACCAATATTCTTGCTTAAAGCTGTCATGTTTTCACAGATAGGTCATAATTTCCTTAAGTCTGCTTTCATATCTCTCTGTTAACATTAGTGCGAGAGAAGAATGGGGAAATATGATTTTAGTGACCTTGCGGGTTTGGGGATTATGCCTGCAAATGTATCATTGCCCCTCAGTACAAATTAACAGTCATCATACAGAGCATTTTGGAACAAGAGCTTTTCAAGAAAAGGTAGGCTGGGCTTCCCTGGTGGCGCAGAGGTTGAGAGTCCGCCTGCCGATGCAGGGGATGAACCGTGCCCCGGTCTGGGAGGATCCCACATGCCGCGGAGTGGCTGGGCCCGTGAGCCATGGCCGCTGAGCCTGTGCGTCCGGAGCCTGTGCTCCGCAACGGGAGAGGCCACAGCAGTGGGAGGCCCGCGTACCACAAAAAAAAAAAAAAAAAAAAGTAGGCTTCTAAGGAACATTTTTTATACTCTTTTTTGGCCTTCACAATTTCACAATTGGGTCTCTATCTTTATCTTTCCAAGTCATGGTACTTTTTTTTTCTTTTTTTTTTCCTGTACGTGGGCCTTTCACTGTTGTGGCCTCTCCCGTTGCAGAGCACAGGCTCCGGATGTGCAGGTTCAGCAGCCATGGCTCTCGGGCCCAGCCGCTCTGCAGCATGTGGGATCTTCCCAGACCGGGGCACGAACCCGTGTCCCCGCGTCGGCAGGTGGACTCTTAACCACTGCGCCACCAGGAAAGCCCTATGGTACTTTTTAATGTGGGTCATAGAGCTGAGCTGAAAAGAGGGTTTTTTTATTTAATTAAAAGAAATTTTTTTAGGGCTCTTTTCCATATACCACCAAAAATGCCCTCACTTTCTGCAGGTGTTCTTCAGTTGTGTGCTCTCTGTTTCAGGGGCCAGTGAACAGCCACCTAAGGGTGTGTGGCCCCACCCTACTCTCATTCCCATCTTCCACCACCACTCACATTGCCTTCCTCAGTAATCATTAGGTGATACTTTTTGAGTACTATTTGATTGAGATATCTGCATTAAATGTGAAAAGAGCTTTTCATTTTTTTCTCTCTGACATCTTTGAGGTAGATAATAGAAAACTGTCTGTCTTTCAATAGATGGTGAAACGGCTATTGAATTTGTCTCCACTTTTCATTCAGTGACCTTGACAAGAGGGACCCAACAACATGTTTTCAGAGGCCCCATAGTGGAGAGTCAGGCATTTTTTCATTCCAGAATCAATTTGAGCACTGTGCTAAGACATTCTCAACACAAGGATGAATAGAGGTCCCTTAGTCTAACAGAACAGAAGATTATATGCCAAGGAAGCATTTCCAAGGGGGCTCCAAATTTGGGGCTGGAGGTTGGGAAAGTCTTCCCAGATAGAAGTGGATTATTGGCTAAGTCATAAAATAGAAGGATGAAAACTTGAGGCAGGTAATACTATTTTCAAAAATTATGTGGCACTTACACCTAAATGTTGTAGGGTGATTTGCACTGTTTAAAAACATGTGGATTTTTAAAAACCTTCTAATGTATTTGTGGGGAGGAAGGTGATCTTGACGTCTTACTCTTCCACCATCTTGAAGCTCCTCTCCTAAAAACCTTATAAAAAGCTTCTCTGGCTTTGTGCTAATTCATGCACAACTGACAGTTTGTTAGACATGATGGCATTGTAAGACATATGAAACTCCATAGCAGCCACACAGGTCTAGAAGAGATACCTCTTGAGGCATATTGTGCTTCTAAATCCATATGAGCATGATTGAGTAGGAGTCAATCTTATCAGGCCCAATTTAAAAAGCCTTGACATAGAAAGTCAAATTGGAGTTAAAACTGATGCTGGGGCTTCCCTGGTGGCGCCGTGGTTGGGAGTCTGCCTGCCGATGCAGGGGACACGGGTTCGTGCCCCGGTCCGGGAGGATCCCACATGCTGCGGAGCGGCTGGGCCCATGAGCCATGGCCGCTGAGCCTGCGTGTCCGGAGCCTGTGCTCCACAACGGGAGAGGCCACAACAGTGAGAGGCCCGCGTACCGCTAAAAAAAAAATCATGCTACTAGTTTTTTCCCTAACTTTGGGTAATGTAAGAATAAAATGCTACTTTGAACATTTACTAGTATCTGCAACTTGCAGAGCCCTGTTTCATTCCCAGCCAAGGCTATAAGGTATATTCTGTGACTCTGTTATGAATCATGGCTATTTTTCTATTTATATAGAAGAACTACCTGGAGATGGCTCAGTCTTCAGTGCTTTAAACTGATTTTTCCAAATGACATATTTTAGCCCAATTCCAAAAATGTTTCAGTTGACGTGGAACTCAGTAATGCCAGGAATAAAATAATTCACTTGGGGAGCGAAAAATTTTGCATGAACTTAGAAGGAATATATGCTTCCTGTTTTCAACAAGAAAGCAGAAGATCTGAAATATTCAAGGCCAATTTGATTGGTCTTACTTAAGTGATGTGACTTTATGGCGAGTGCTGGTGGGTCTGAATTTTTTCCTCCAGTTTAAAGACACAACTTCATAGAAGACAGTGAATAGACTGTTAAGAATATGTCTGTTGTATCACAGCTGCCACATAGAATTATGAATATTTTGCTTTTATGCAAAGCTTTTCAGTAAGTTTTGGAGCCCACCCAAAACAGAAACAAATATAATTCTTCAAGGGCATCTTCAATGAATTAAGTAAAAGCCTGAATCCAAACATGAAAGCTATTTGCACAGCTGTTCTAAAAGAGAATATACTGCATTTGTCCTTGGTCATTTTAAAGCTTCAAGATTGAATATCAATTCAGCCAAAATCTAAGGTGGGTTTACAATGTTGTTTGGTCTATCAAGCAAATTAAATCTTGCAAATGTTCTTACCTAGTGATGTAAGACTTATGAAAGAGAATAATATCCAGCAGCCTAAGGGAGCTGAACCAATTAGGAAGGGTGTTAGAGGAGTTGGTGGGCTGTTTGCCTTACTGGAGGTAATCAGGACATCTCCTGCCAAGGCCAAAGCAAACACTCAGCTTGGCACATCCTACAGTCAAAATTATGAGACTGCCTGTGGATATATTTGGCACTTTATGCTGGTTGAAATGGAGCTACAAAGAAATAGAGGACGGGCTTCCTTGGTGGCACAGTAGTTGAGAGTCTGCCTGCCGATGTAGGGGACACGGGTTCGTGACCCGGTCCGGGAAGATCCCACATGCCGCGGAGCGGCTGAGCCTGCGCGTCCGGAGCCTGTGCTCCGCAACGCGAGAGGCCAAAAAAAAAAAAAAAAAAAGAAATAGAGGAATGTGAACCATTGTGAGTAATGGAAAAAGCATATCTAAAAGATCTGGATATTAGATTTAGTTCCCACTAGCTGTGTAATCATGACAGGACATTTCATTGCTTCTTGTCTGTTTCTACATATACAAAATATGGAAATATGAGTACTTACCTCAGGGGTGTTGAGAGATCATATAATAGAAATTATCTTTAAAAAAATAATATTTTGAGTTTGGGATCATTTTCCAAAATTTTGAGGGCAAAGAGATGCTATAAAATAACAATTTGCTTTTTTTGGACATAATTTCATTGCCATCAGTTGGAGCATATGACTCTACCAATAGTCAAGCATGAGTTAATTGCTGTCTAATTAAAAAACACAACAGAGATCACTGCCATCTAAATTCAGTGGTTCATTCCTGGTGTTATTGCCTAAAATAACAGGTAAGACAATCCATTACCAGATGGTCTTAACTTTTAAGTCAAAAGGGTCAATATGAAGACTCTATTTTTCAATTCTGAGGATTCTCAGCATGTTGGGTGGGCTCTGTATATGGTGTAATGGAGGATAAAGACCACTCCTTAATTCGGGACTCAGTGTTAACTTGTTGATGGGTCTAGAAAGAGCATTCGTTGCTTGTTTAAGTGCAAAGAGTAGCCAGTAGTCCAAGCCACTTTCCATACTTTTTATTGGAATTGCTTATGAAGGGCATGGCAGTATTGACCAATTTAAGCTTACTTATACTTCCAGGCAGAAGTAATAAAATGACCTAATCAGGCAAGAGAAATTGCATAAAGTTTTCATGATCCCCAAGGTGAAAGACAGCCCTCCAGGAACATAATCTTAAGAGTAGAGAATTGCCTTATTTTTAACTATGATTTTACTTTTTATTGTAATGAGGCCAAATCTGGTGGGAGCTCTGGTCCCAGTGGTGGAAAGATAAAAATCACAGAACTTAAAGCAGGAGGTAATTGGCAGCATTGACTTTTGGTGACTGATTAATGCAGTACTGAATAAAAACAATGTGATCTAGCTGGGGGTGGGAGAGGAGAGTCTGAGTAGAAATAGCCAAGAGTAGAAGAGTAAAATCCAGGGCTTCCAGTATATTGTAAATGAGCCTCCTATGTTAGGACTGGCAAATGAAAATAGCAGTGGCTTAGATAACCAGCAAGGACCTACTGTATAATATAGGGAACTGTATTCAATATTTTCTAATAACCTGTAAGGGAAAAGAGTCTAAAGAATATGTATATGTGTAGATATTTAACTGAATCACTGTACTATACACCTGAAACTGACACAACATTGTAAATCAGCTATTAAAAAAGTAATAAAATTATGCAAACAAATTAATAAAAATAAAATTAAAATTGGCTATAAATACAAAAAAGAAAGACAAAAAGAAAAAGAGGAAGGAAGAAAGAAATGAGGAAGGGAGGAAGGAAGGAAGAAAATTTCTCAAGTAAAAATCTACACAATGTGGCACTCCCTGGTGATAGAGGGCCTAGGCACCTTCTGTCTTGTTGCTGTCTTGTGTGATCACCATTCCCAAGAGAGCTGCCACATATGGTTCTGCTTGTCATGTCCTGCACATGGTCAAAGCCCATGATCGGCTAGCTTATCAAGCATCCTAGGGCACTGGTTGAGTCGGTCTGGAGGAAGGAGGGTCTTTTCCTAATTCACAAAAAGGGACCACCTGGACCCCAAGTTCTGTGGGGAGGGTGGGCCTTTTTCTGAATTGCACACAGCAGTGTCGTGGTCCTGATGGTTCAAGATGGCTTTTCCAGTCCCAGGCCTTTTGTTCACATTCTGTTTAGCAGGAAGGAAAAACAAGGAGAAAGACAAACCTCCTCTCTTAAGAGTACTTCATAGAAGTTAAATATAACCATATCCACTTTTGTCCCGTTCTTCAGACATTTGGCCACTGCAAGGGGGGCTGGGGAATGTAGTCTTTATTTAGGTGGCTATGTGGACAGCAAAAATTCAAGGAAGAAGCATAGAATACATATTTGGGGACAGCTAAACATCTCTCCCACACCATCAAATTAGAGTAAACAGACTATAGAATGAGGTTAGTGGCTTGAACCTAGTTCTGATCTCTAAATAAAACTAATGGTGAACCACTAAAATCCCTTCCAGTTTTATAATCTTTCCTAGACTTAGCTGATTAAAGTAGGTTCAGAGATGGGCATTTAATAACTAATGCTTAGTTGAGGCCTTAGTCTATATCAGACACTGTTCTAAATGCTTGAGGTTGATTAACTTACTTAAATTCTTATATCAGCCCTATGAGATATTGTTAAAATCCCCATTTTTATAGATGATAAACTGAGTCACAAGAGGTTAAGTAACTCAACTGAGACAGTAAATGACAAACCCGGGAAGTTGACTTCTGAGTGCATGCCCTCAGTTGGAAACCTACAACCTCTAAAGTGACTTAAGGGCTTCCCTGGTGGCGCAGTGGTTGAGAATCCACCTGCCAATGCAGGGGACGCAGGTTCGTGCCCCAGTCCAGGAAGATCCCACATGCCGCGGAGCTGCTGGGCCCATGAGCCATGGCTGCTGAGCCTGCGCGTCCGGAGCCTGTGCTCTGCAATGGAAGAGGCCACAACAGTGAGAGGCCCGCGTACCACAAAAAATAATAATAATTAAAGTGACTTAAGTTGGTTCACTGAGAAGCAATCCTGGGGCCTTTGGGGGAATTATTGAGAAGGAGGCTCTTTTTTGTTGTTGTTGTTGTTACTAAACTAGTAGAACGTAAGCCTGGAACTGTGGCAGCCTGGAACTACTTCAGAAGCAATGTGAAAGCCCATTGAGAATGAGGTCCAGGAGGAACACGGAACTGAGATGGAGAAAGAGATATTCTGGTGCTAGCAGGATTCACTGTGTCTGAAATCAGATACCCCTAGATTTTTCAGGTATTTAAAATTTTTATTCTCATCACTGCCTCCACCTGCCCCACATACCTTTTTTTAAATTGAGCTTCTGAGATTCAGTAGAGTTGTCTTCTGACAACACAGTAAGTTAACCAAATTCAGTTAGTTAACCAAATCAGCATCACTGATTAAGACACTAAAGACAGAAGATGGAGTATCTTCTTAGAGCTACATGAATTAAGCAACTTAAGTAGTAACTTGTTGAGAGTTATGGAAGAATGGAAAGCGAGAAAGTTACATGTTTAGATATGTAGGGGGTGGGGCTGAGAAGAGAAGACTGAAAATTCAGAGACAACTATTGCAATAATGCTTAAGGTCTCTTTAATTTGCGTTCAACGCCTGGCTACATAACCTTGGGAAAGTTCACTCCTCTAAGCCAACATTTCTTGTGTAAGAGGAGATTAAAACTAGCATTTCTATATCTTATTTGAGGTTGTAAGGATAATATGATCATACAGGTTAAGGGCTTAGGCCAGTGCCTGGAACACTAAATACTCAATAGCATTAGCCTTACATAGCAGATGTGAGATTATAGAAGCAGTTTGAGGGAAGAAGCCTCAGAAATGTGGGTTAGGGCAGCATTTCAGTATAACTAAAGGCTTGTGGTTGGGGGGGGTCTAGTTACTTTCAATTCCCGAGAGAAGACCTGAAGAACAAGTTGGGACAAAGAAAGTGGAGTAATCAAGTAAGTTATGATATATATATATATATATATATATATATATATATATATATATATATATATATATATATATATATATAATATCAAGCTAGTTTGAACCTATATTTATTTGGCAAATAAAGTTCCATTGAAGGTTTGGAAACAAAATGGTGCTGATGGACGGGGATAGTACTTGCAAAGAGATGAAAGGAAACTATGGCTTTTAAAAAGTTGGAAATTCTCTACTGTGGGAAAAGTGCTAAAAAGATTACAATGATCTAGGCCTTTTCTCCTCAGTATGATTCTAGATCTACAGCATCAGGAACATCTGGAAGCTTGTTATACATGCAGAATCTCAGGCCCCACTCCAGACCTACTGAACTGGAGTCTACATTTTGATAAGATCCCTGTATGATTTTACACACATTAAAATTTGGGAAGCACTGGTCAAGGCTAGAGAAAAATGCATGGATTTCATTGTTTGAAATACAAAAGAATGCAGGAAGGTGGTCCCAAATCCCTGGAACATCTAAATGTTGGGAATACAGTGGCTACACGTCTTTTCTTCAGGCTCTGTCTCATTTGAAGTGTGTGCCTACCAGGCACAGAAATGTAGCACTAACCATTGATTTACATCCTATCAGTGTTCTTTACACTAAAACTGATGCTAAGGAGTAATTCTGGCTCCCCAAGTTTTAAATCTTTAAGTGGTTTTGAAATTTTAGTGAATGATAACTCCTTGTTTATTGTGAATAAAGGAGAGTTGGATTAGTTATGTATTGCTGTATAACACATTACCCCAAAACTAAGCAGCTTAAAGCAACAAACTATTCTATCACTGTCTCTGTGGGTCAGGAATCCAGGAGTGGCTTAGCTGGGTGGTTTGGCTCAGAATTTCTTATGAAGCTGTATTATAATCTAACAATGGAAATGACACACCATCACTTTTGCCATATGTTGGTCTCACAGACCAACCTTGGTACAATATGGAAGGGGATTACACAAGGGTGTGAATATCAGCATGTGGAGGTCATTGATAGGCCATCTTGGAACCTGGCTACTCCAGGTGCAGCTTGTATAGCTGGGAGTGTCTTCAGTCTCTATGGAGAGGAGGGTACTGAAACAATGTTTGGCTTGCAGATCTCATACCCATATTTAAGCTTCAAGAGCTACTGATCCAAGCAGAAATGGATTTTAGTCCTAATTGGTGGGGAGAAGAGGGGAATATGGAAACAAAGAGCACCTATTCACTTGAGAGTGCCTTTATATTCCAAAAAACTGGATGCAGAACACTCTCAGCAGTTCTTTAATTCATAATTGCATCAAAAGTGGGTAAGGGATGTTTTACTTGAAAATAGTCAAACCGACTCCTCTAAACAGGCCATACTTGCCCGCATACTAACCTTCCTACATCAAAGGTTGGCCACAATGAATGATGAATATAACCAAATGCTGGGAAAACTTTTGCAACTCCTGTTATCAACAGGCCTGCAGATTCTGCTTCAGGTGATGCCATATGCTTCTTGATCAGCTCTGTGCATCTTTATGCAATCTCTCACACTGAACCAGGCATATGATGAACCCAACCCACTTTACATCCCATTGTCTATATAAACTATTAAAACTGAAAAAAAATTGTATAGAAGAGCTATTGTTGCCCATCTCCATGGAATTTTGGCTGGGATAGATACCTCCAGTTCCTATATAAAAAATATTTAGGGACTTCCCTGGCAGTCCAGTGGTTAAGACTTTGCACTTCCACTGCAAGGGGCGTGGGTTCAACCAGGGATCTAAGATCCTGCATACCATGTGGCATGACCGAAAGAAAAAAAAAATTTTTTTTAAATTATTCTTCTGCATTACAGAGGTATTCAGAGGAAAAACTCTGAATACATCACTAATCATCAACATCACTAATCATCAGGGAAATGCAAATTAAAACCACAATGAGATATCACATCACACCTTTAGAATAAACAAGAAATAAGTGTTGGTGAGGATGTGGACAAAAGGGAACCCTCATGCGCTGTTAGTGGGAATGTAAATTGGTGCAGCCACTGAGAACATTCCTCAAAATATTAAAAATAGAACTACTATATAATCCAGCAATGCCACCTCTGGGTATTTATTCAAAGAAAATAAAAACACTAATTTGAAAAGATATATACACCCTTATGTTCATTGCAGCATTAATTACAATAGCCAAGATATGGAGACAATCTAAGAGCCCATCAACAGATGAATGGATAAAGAAGATGTGGTACATATGCAAGTTGTTACCTGTGCTTCTGACAAATTGGCTATGGGTGGAATGTTCCAAAGACCCCCTCCTGGAGTTCAATACATTTGCTAGAGTGACTAACAGAACCCAGAGAAACATTTTACTTACTAGATGACTGGTTTATTATAAAAGGATATAACTCAGAAACAGCCAGGTGGAAGAGATGCATAGGGCAACGTACGTGGAAAGGGCTCTGAGCTTTCATGCCCTCTCCAGACCCTCTCCCCAGATCTCGACATGTTCACCAACCTGGAAGCTCTCTGAACCCCAACCCTTTGGATTTTTATGGAAGCTTCATTACACAAGCTGATTGATTAAGTCACTGGCCATTGGTGATTGAACTCAATCTCTAGCCTCTCTCCCTTTCCAGGAGGTTGGGGACAGGGTAAGGGGGTCACTGGGGGTGAGGTGGGAGTGGGGCTGAAAGTTCCAACCCTCTAATCTCAGGGTTGGTTCCCACAGCAATTGGCCCCCATCCTTAGATCAATAGGGACTTCCCCAAAGTCACCTCATTAACATAACAAAAGACACCTTCAGGGTTCTCCTCACTTAGGAAATTCCAAGAGTTTTAGGAGCTATGTGCCAGGAATGGGGAACATGACCAACTATATATTCTTATTATAAATCACAATATCACACCTTCTAAGAAGACTAACACAAGAATTCAGCTAAAACATTGAGAATTGAAAAGTTAGCCATTATTTGATCTAACTTCTCCTTCAATATAAGGGATTTTCTTTGGTATCCAAGACTTCTGATAAATGAATCTTACTTAGATTAAACCCAACTCTGTCTCCCTGAATTATTCACCAATTGGTTCTTCTTCTCTGAAAGAGTAGTTCAGCTTACTCTATGACTGCCTTTCAAGTGCTATTAAATAAAAATGCAAGTTTTAATACTAGGTCCTCATCCTTGACCTTAGGGAGTCACTTAAATACTTTGTCTCACTGTGTCTTCAACTGCAAAATGACAAGTCCTACTTTGTTCATGTCATAGGGTTGTTGGGAAAGTAACAGTAACCATTTGTTAAATATTTACTATGTTCTAGGTACTAATGAGAACTTTATACACTGAGTTATTAATACTCCTAATCCTGTGAGGCTGGTGGTATTATTCCCATTTTACTGAGGAGAAAGTTGTGGCTGAGAAAAATTAAATAACTTGCCCAACTACTACAGAGTCATAGGACTAGGATTTGAACACAGTTCTGTCTGGCAGCAAATTCCTGGACTTAATCATTTTACTCTTTGGCCTGCTATGAAAGAAAGTACTTCATAAATTTCAATTATTCAAATATTTCAAATGATTTCCTTTAGCCTTTTCTCCGGGTGAAACAGTCTCATTTTTTTCAGTTATTCCTTGAAGAACTATCATTTCCCCAGCCCATATCATTAGATTCACTGTCCTTATGGAGTAGCAAGTTTTTAAGGTTCCCACTTAATATATCCTAACTAGAATGGGAAGTGATGCCCTAATGTGACTAGAGTTAGGAACAGTATTCCACAATGCTTCTCCAGCTCAGAATACGTATGTTCTACCTGTTTCTGAACCCAGACAAGCTAAAGCTTTGTTATCATCCTCCTCAATAGGCTGCAAGGGTCAAACATGCTGGAACTTGCGTCTGAAATGAATGAATCAGTGTAGAATCTGAGTTCAACATCTTAAGAAATGTCTATAAAGAGGATATTGAAATAGGGGTGTCGTTACAGAGCCCCTGACCACTTCACTTGCAAGGAAAACATACCATAACCTTCGTGTATTTTAGGGCCTCTTTCCTGAGAGAGAAAGTTGTCAGTATTTAGTGAATTGGAAGAACATAGACCCTCTTAACTACATAGTTAAACAGTATAAAATTTCCAAATGCTGAAGAGCAAGAATGGAGCTTATATCATCACAAGGAGCCCCATTTATTTATCTAGGGCTTATTCTCTTGTTGGCCAATGGGCCCCTGAGCTAAATGCAATGACAAGATTAATAAAAAAAGCAAGACATTGTTATTTTTTCAAATGTTAGAGTTTTCTGGTTCAAAATGAACAAGGTGTTGTGAATTTTATTACCTTTTACTACCTGGCCTTTCTACTTTTGGCCGAAACAAAATGAAAAGATGTTTTCTATTTCATGTAAGAATGATCTTCTCCAGAAAATCATTATGTGAGAAAAATTATGAGAAAAGTTATGATCATTATGAGAAAAATTATGTGCAATAACAACCACTTAATATATTTTTATATTAAAGTGTCATTCAAAACAGTTTGTAGTAGATGGCATATGAATAGAGGAGCTGAAAATAATGAGTTTTATTGATGTAAATTGTTGAACGCTAAAGCAAAGGTAGCTCCTCTCTTGAGTAAGATCTTTAAGATGTGTCTTTCCAGAGAGAGTTTCCTTGGGCTCTGCATCTAAAGTAACTTGCCAGTCACTCCTGTCATGCTGTTCAGCTTCATTTCCTTCATTCATGTTCCTATCATATATTTCCTTGTTCGTATTTGCTCATTGTCTGTCTCTCCTCTACTGAAATGTAAACTCCAGACCATATTTTATTATCCCCGTGCATAGAACACTGCACATAGTAAGCACATGATACTTGCTGAATGAATGAATCCATTTTAAAATCATAAAATTATTAACCATTTACTCTAGGCTAGCCCACCAGTTTGTGTTCTTTTGTTTTGTTTTTGTTTTCGCTGTTGTTCAGCCTGTCAACAGTTTATTATATCTTCTCCATCCACTGTGGATTTATTTATTTGGATGTGATTCCAGTCATTCTGATTTAGTGTATTATAGCAGAGAGCATTTATCACATACTTAACAGAGCAGTGTTTGGTGTGAGGTGTATTATAACTAGGTTTTGCTAATAACGTAATGGAGTTCATGGATTTTTAAAGAAATAAGTCAGAGTGGGTTTTTTTTTCCTTTAAAAAAGTCACACCACTGACTTGCATTTTCTTGAGTGGGAGAGAAAGGGAGGGGTGGGCTGCCGGGACGTTCCTAACTTTGGGTACCCAAAAGCAAGTATGTGGAGAAGAGAGACTGAGATCCACCGCTTCTGAGGCAACTTTCGTATCAGCTGCCGGGGCTAAGAGGTATGAGATTAAGAGCAGTGAGATGATGTTATCTCCCTTGTTTCAGCTGAAGACAAAGTGTAGGCTGCATAGTAGGATCCCACTGGATGCCTGTTAAGTAGGTTAGGTTGAAGCACGTGATTATATCTGATGGATGGGTGGGAAACTCAGTGCCAGGTACCCTGGAGGTGCTCAGTCGATATGGGTTCGTCTTAGCAATAATGTTGAGGCTCCAACTGTTACTTGATGGTTTCATTTTACAGTTTGTACGGGCAGAGCAGGAATCATCATCGAAGCTGGGAGGGTCTAGCATTAGGTGTTTAGAAAAATCATTTCATTTCTTATGTTTTGGGGGATGAGAACTAAAGGGGAATAGTGTATTACTTTGTGCCCTGAGAATCACATGTATTTATCTTTTGGCCTTGACATGGTCATAAAATATGTTTTCTTTAAAGGAAAAATTTATGGAAAACTTATGTTCATGTTGAATGATTTTAGGGTTGATTTGTTATTTATACATTTCTTGCTAATTGTGTTTTTTTCTTTTTACATTGCAAAAAAGAAGTAGATTCTGGCTATGAAGTCCAAACTATCACTGGGGAAAATGAACTTCACCAAGTCATTTGTCATGACAAAAATGGCTGATCAGTCATAGTTAAAACAATCTAGGAGTTGGTAAAGATATTTTGATTTGTTCTTGTGAAAGATTTACTTCTTAAGACAAGTCCAGAATACTTACAATACTTAGTGCAAATACTTTGATAGGAAATGTATTTAAACCTCAAAACTCAAAAACATTTAGGAGACCATGTATTTGCCTATGGGCTCAATAAAACACTTGAATATCTTTTGTTTTATAGTCACACATTTTATTACAAATTTCTTTTATTTTGTACCTAATAGAAAAGCAAGTTTGGAGTCTATTTACAAGTACTATATACATTTACATATATTACATACAATTAATGAATTTAAAGAAAATGGGCAGAGAAACACAATATATATGGAAGAATATGCCACTGTACATGGTTTATTATCATGGTCCTTAGTATTACTGAATCTTTACTATAGTAATAAATACAGTTCTATATTTACACATCTTATAAAACATCTCATAAATGTATTTTTTTCAATTCCAAGTTAAAACATCTGATCAAAATAAACATGCTTATATAAAAATAAATCTACCTACCAGTCTTTTGGTTTGGATGTATTGAAGCTAATGTAGTATAATAGAAATTATGAATTAATCCTTTGACCTTTAGTATTTAATAATTTTGCCTTGTACAATACCTAACACATGTACTAAATATGGAATAAGCAGAGAAGTCATGTTCTTGACATCGGGTAGGTTGATCCAAAGACAACATAGCTAAAACCAAGCTAAATAAACAGGATAATATATTACCAAGTTCCTGTTGAGTCCAAAGTGGTTTCAGACATTGTTGCTAAAGCTACTAGAGGTACATGTGAGAAGTTATGTCAGTGGATTTAGTTTATGCTGTGTCTGCATTTGATTGTTACCTTATGATGTACATCAGTTTGAATCAAGTGATAAAGCCTCCTGTGAAAAACGTGCACTCACCCAGGGGGAAAATAATCCCAGGTTGCTTACAGTCTTTTCTGCGTATGTCCATTGCCAGCAATGGAGTTTTCTTTGAACCTCTGGGCACCAAGGAGTTAAAAATGAATTAGACAAGAAAACCTCATGTGTACACCATTGCCTTCATGGCAATTTATGAATTTAAGTTCATTTTCCTTTCAAAATATTTGTAAGCAGTTTTATTCCACTGAGGGTGGAACCATCTAGTGCTGATACATAAAATCTAGCATCTCTAAACATGATGTGACTATGAATGAATGAATAGTGCCTTATGTTATCCATTCACAGGGGTATTGGTGACCTGGAAGGATTCTTTCTGAGGAAAGGTGAAGCAGTACTAAAACATCTCCACATGGTCATTAAAATGAAATCCTACTGGTCACAACCATTACTTAGTAATGTAGGCCATTTAAAAACTCTTTTTTTTCCTAATACCTCCAACCATATATGAAGGGGTTTTCTGGTTTAAAACCCCTTTCGTAAGCAAGTGAGTTGAAAAAGAATTCAATTGAAATCATGGAGAATTTTTTGAGCATTTCAATATGTTTTTTAAATATTTATATATATTTTAGGCTTTACCTGAAGAGTGTGACTGAGTTATATAGCTGAATGAGTTATATAAGCAGCATTTAGACTTATTTTTCACTCTCTTGTATCAATAATTATCAGCTTTTTGACACTGAGAGGGTTTTTTTTTGTTTGTTTGTTTGTTTGTTTGTTTAAATCAAGTTTCAACTCAGGTCTTTTTAGTTACTGCTCTGATATACTCAACCTCACATTTTTGGGTTTTCAATTTTTGAAAGCTTTCTCTCACATATTAATTAGAGACATGGGACAAATGCCACAGATGAAAGATGACAGCTTTCAGTCATCGGATAAGCTGGTGATGACCCAGAATTGGAAGGCAGGTCATAGGCTCTGCTGGCACTGGTGAAGGTTACCAAGGCCTGGGTTGAGTCACAGGACTGTTTCTCAACATCATCAGAGTTAATAGACATCAGGCTTGTGTGTTTCGATCTTGTCCAGAAGTGGGTTTGCTTTCCCAGGCTCCCCAGATCCTCCTTAAAATGGGGATTGAAGAGGATGTAGAGAAGGGGATTGAGACATGCAGGAAGGGGGACAATCACCAGAAGGATAAACTTAATTACTTCAGGGCTGATGAACGTGAGGTTCAGTAACGAGGAGAAGGGCAAGAAAGCCACCGGGCAGTAAAGGATACAGTTGGTGAAGAGCAACAGAGCGATGTGCTTCACCATAGAACAGTCCCAAATATTCTCCAGGTCTCCCTTTTCCAAATTGCAGTACAGCTTGGTGTAGGCAATGGTCATCACGAGGAAGCAAAGGGAATTGAGCAAGACGAGGGCCACCATGTAGCCTGTGGCGCTGGGCTCCCCAAAGGGCAGCGGCAGGCAGAGCGGGGAGGCGCTGTACTCGCTGCCGCCCAGCAGGGGAACCGCGGCGATGGTCACCGCCAGCACGGCGCAGAGCGCAACGATTGCTTTCAGACTGGAAAAAGGAGTTCGCGTTTCGAATTTTGCAGAGCATTTCACAGAGAACCCACGCTCCAGGGCTGCCAGGGTAAGCAGGAAAACCGAGGATTCCGAAGCAAAAATGGACAAAAACCCGACGACCTGGCAGCCGACCCCCTGCTCCCACCGCGCACCGTGCTGCGCAAAGCTGCCAAAAGTAAAGGCATCCACGCCAGCCAGCACAGCACTGGAGACCCCCGTAAGCATGTTCACCACGGCTATTAACCCTATTAACAGTTTTACGGAGGAAATGTACAGAGGGGCTCTGAACACGGTTGAGGTCACCAGGGCATTACACGTCAGGGCCAAAACTGCTATGGTCCACACTCCGATGCGGATCAGCCAGCTACCGAACAGGTATTCGCAGAGTTTGAAAGGGCCTAGAAGTCCAAGGAAGAAAAAGACTGGGTATCAAATTAGGGTTCACAACTTTTGCCAAATTACCTCTTTGTTTCTCTTGTTAGGACACCAAGAGATAGAGACCAGTAACATCCAAGGTAACACACAGTTCCCTTACGGCACACTCCACTTTATTAAACCACTATTTAATGTAAACATGAGTATACCGGGTGCCCAGATTTTCAAGCTATGCCCAGAGAAATGGAGCCGGGGAGTTTAAATCACTGGATTCAGGTCCCCCAAATACAGCAGTGTGAGGGCCAGGTAACAAGTCAGATTTCTGTTTTTTTTTAATAAAGTTTTTTTTTTTTTTGATGTGGATCATATTTAAAGTCTTTATTGAATTTGTTACAATACTGCTTCTGTTTTTTTAATGTTTTGTTTTTTTGGTCTGGAGGCATGTGGGATCTTTTCTCCCCGACCAGGGATTGAACCTGCACCCCCTGCACTGGAAGGCGAAGTCTTAACCACTGGACCACCAGGGAAGTCCCTCCTGGGCTTTTTATGATATTTGTCCAGAATGCTTCAAAAAAGGTTCTGTACACAGGGAAGGAGAATCCTAGGGAAATACTCAGTGATGTTAGAAGAGGAAGTATGAAGGTGCATTTCATGAAAATGTCGTCTTAGGTTTAGATTGACATTTGACAGTTTAGGAGCAAGGAACCATCAAATTGTTGAAAATAAAATATCAGCCCTCCCCAGCTGTCTTATTTTTTTTTCAACTGGTCTATCCTATTTCAGGGAATGGGACAAACAATTAAGTGAATAATATATATAGTTTTTACTTAACTCTAAAACTATTATTTGCTTTAACCAAATAGCTATTTAGAGAAGACTTACAAGAAATCACTGTCAAAAATCAGTGATTACATGAAGCAACACTGTTGCATACCAGACTAAATAGCTAATATTATTTTTAAAATTACATATACTTCTAACTATAAGATTGGTTCTTTAATTTCCATTAATCTGAATCAAAAGTCTCCTACAAAAATCCTATTTATGAATGGAGACCAAGTCCAGGGAACGAACATTTGTATTTTAAAGGTCCCCATGGGGTGGGATATTGATAAGCTGCAAAGGTGGCAAAGATTTTGCCTTGAAGTGTAGCCAAATGTCCCTGATGGCCTCAGGGTTAAGGGTGGGTACTGCTGCTGAGCAGTTCTGATGCCTTTCTCACCTGGGGAAGGTGAGCATTGCACCGAATGAAGGGCTTTCAGGTCTTCCTCAAAATCAAGCAGGAAATCTTCAAGATCACGCTCATCTGCAGGAATGAGAAGTTCTGGAATGATTAGTTCTGTCTCTCTTTTCAGGGGCCAGCTTCCAGGGAGGAGAGTCCTGGATTGCCCTGGAGACATGAAATGTCACAAAGGGAACTGAGGGTCAGACATCCCACTTTTCCCTGGGCTTTCTTGCAAGTCTATTATAAAATTGCTTTGGGATGTTCTACTCAAGCTACTATATGACAGTATTTCAGCAGAACTGGGGGCAAGGGACAGTAACCCTGGACTCCCTGTCATCACGTCGAAGCTCTCTCATTCTGTTCTTGTTCCCTGGAGCTCACGATGGCCCCAAATTGCACTGACCTAAATTAGAGAGAGAGTATGGGCCTCTCCATTCAGTGGAAGAACCACTTTATCCAGTTTTCTAACACTTAGATGGCTACAGTGCAAATGTTCTGAGCTGTGTTCTCTGAGTACAAGAGGGAGAATAAGTAAGTTTCAATCTTTCTGGGGAATTCTGCTTAACAGAGGACAAATCAAGTAACTGCTTGGTGCTTGGATTAGCTATCCATGAAACAGGAGTTTTGTGATCTAACACACTTACTGATTTAATTTGTCTGGTGTGAGGTTTGGGCACCAGTGTTTTTTAAAAGCTTCTGTGTGACTACAATATATGGACCAGGGTTGCAAATCATTGTCCTTGAAAATAAACTCCACGAAGAACCTTGTCTCCCTTGTTCATTGTGTGCCTCTAGGGCATAGAACAGTGCCTGGCACACAGTAGACACTCTAATTGTTCATTTTTTTTTGGGGGGGGTGAATAAATATAGTAGAAATTAAGGTGGGTGAGGCAGAAAAAGCAAAAATGAAAGCAAAAACAAGAGCAAGACATATGCTGTAGCCTAAAATAAAAAAGCCAAGGGCTATAATATCAGCTCCTTAATCAGATCTGTGTGCAGGAAGAAAAGTTAAGATAATGTACAGACAGACTGAATCATACTTGCTTGGGAATCAACAAATCATTAAGACCCAAAGGAAGAAAAGCCAGTCTATTTAGACTCTGTGCAAACTTGCAAGGTGGGCAGGGAAAGGAAACTGGGGCCTGCCCAGAGCACTGCCTCACTACCACAGGTGTGGTTTGAGGTACATTGTTGTCTATTTAAGTAATCAGGTCTTGCTTCAAGGAAAGCCAAGTGCTTTACAGACATTATCTCATTTCACTTTCCTGACAGCTAGCCTTGTGGGGGGTAGGTGGAGAGAATGTTTTAGGATTAGTTGGATAAGAAGTTGGATTCTTAAGCCCTTCTGCTGAAATATGGAGGCATCTAAAATGTCTATATCCTCCACTCCCCACTGGGGTTTAAGAATAAAAATAGATTGTATTTTCTGGAGAAAACAGCACAGAAGCATGTTTGAAAAAGTTATCCACAGGGATAATGCCCTCATAAAAGTTTATGAAAATATTGATAATCAATTTTAATATTTACTCCTGAGGACAATATGTGCTAAAAGGGATCTAATTGTAAATAAAAGTATTAAGAAATCCCTTAGAGAAAAGATGACTTTTAAGAATGAATCCTAAAAAAAGATAATCCATGAAAATGGAAATCAAAAGAAAGCTGGAGTAGCAATTCTCATATCAGACAAAATAGACTTTAAAATAAAGACTATTACAAGAGACAAAGAAGGACACTACATCATGATCAAGGGGTCGATCCAAGAAGAAGATATAACAATTGTAAATATTTATGCACCCAACACAGGAGCACCTCAATACATAAGGCAACTACT
>RJWK010031581.1:0-24140 GCA_004363435.1 Platanista minor | reverse complement strand
TAAAAAAAAAAAAAAAAAAAGGTTTTGAAGAACCTAGGGGCAGGACGGGAATAAAGACGCAGACACAGAGAATGGACTTGAGGACATGGGGAGGGGGAAGCGTAAGCTTGGACGAAGTGAGAGGGTGGCATGGACATATGTACACTACCAAATGTAAAACAGATAGCTAGTGGGAAGCAGCCACATAGCACAGGGAGATCAGCTTGGTGCTTTGTGACCACCTAGAGGGGTGGGAAAGGGAGGGCGGGAGGGAGATGCCAGAGGGAGGAGATATGGGGATATATGTATACGTAGAGCTGATTCACTTCGTTATAAAGCAGAAACTAACACACCCTTGTAAAGCAATTATACTCCAATAAAGATGCTAAAAAAAAATTACCTATTTTACATTATATTTACATAAGGCTATAAATTACATTTAGGACACTGAGATAAGATTTCAGCATCTCCTTAAGTATAATGATCAGATCATACTTCAAACATTTCTCCAAACAGAATCAAAATTCTTTGGACAGAGTCCATGCATGAAAATTAATATTTATTTCATTACAGACTTTTTTTCTGATGTAGAACATGTAAGCAAAATCACTCTTTGTAGCACTTGACTCATTCTGTATTTAATTATTCATAGAAGAATCCTGAGTTGGCATCTGGGATGGCATTTGAGTTGGCATCTACCATCATATGAAAACTCTGGAAGCTTTCCGACCAGCATTTTCAGGAGTCCTATCAACTAGGATTTCTACAGACTAACACAGTTGGGAAACATGCTCTTGGAACATGTTTACAGCCTTAAAGAGCTGGCATGATTCCTGAGGTAGTTTACAGAGTCCACATCCCAATCTTACAGAAGAGGAAGTCTTGATAAGATATTGATGCTAGCAGAATAAGGAGCAAAACAGGCTTTTCCTGTGATTAGTACAATGGCAACATATGACAACTCTATTTTTATTTATTCCATTTTATTAACAAAGACTTTAAAAGCTTTTGTGTACTAATTCCCCTAGAAAAACTAGGAGACTTGTAAGAATTTCTATTAGGTTCTGTAAACACTAAACTGGAAGTTCACTCAGGTCTCGGGGGTCCACTCATGTTTAAAAGGTTCCCATGAACTAGAACTGCAGCGCCTGAGATGTGCACGAACCCTGGTGGCCACATTTTCACAGGAAAACACCAAGCAGAAGGAAGGGCAGCTTGAGAGCCGTAGGCAGTTGCTTCTCATGTAATCTGTGCAATTCCTTGCTGCCTAGAAGGAGGCAAATTTGCCTGGAGAAGAAGGGGCTCGCTCCTGCAAAGTAGAAGAAAGTGACAGAGGAAACCCATAAACCGCAAACAGCAATGCCTTTTTTTCGGCTCCTTGTCCCTTCTCCTGGTTCCTTGAGGCATCCTCTTCGTGGTTACTAACAACTCATCCTGGCCAAGGTGCTAACAAATGTTCAAGCCCTGACCTCTCTCCAACCTTCTTTTTTTGTTTGTTTCTTTGTTTATTACTTATTTATTAAACTGAGGTATAACTGGCATATAACATTATATTTGTTTCATGTGTATAACATAATGATTCGATATCTATACACACTGCAAAATGATCACCACAAAAAGTCTAGTTAATATCCATCACCATACGTAGTTACGATTCTTTTGGACCTTTTAAGATCTACTCTTTTAGCAACTTTCAAATATGCGATACAGTATTGTTTTTTTATTTTTTTATTTTTTTATTATTATTACTATTATTTTTGCAGTGTGTGGGCCTCTCACTGTTGTGGCCTCTCCCATTGCGGAGCACAGGCTCCGGACGCGCAGGCTCAGTGGCCACGGCTCACGGGCCCAGCCGCTCCGCGGCATGTGGGATCTTCCCGGACCGGGGCACGAACCCGTGTCCCCTGCATCAGCAGGCGGACTCTCAACCGCTGCGCCACCAGGGAAGCCCCAGTATTGTTAACTGTGGTCACCATGCTGTATGTTACATCCCCATAACTTATTTATTTTATAACTGGAAGTTTGTACCTTTCGATCCTCTTCACCCATTTCGCCCCCTCCTCATCCCCCACTTCCTCTGGCAACCACCAGTCTGCTCACTGTACCTGTGAGGCTGGTTTTTTTGGTTTTTGTTTTAAATTCCACAGTTAAGTGAGATCACATAGTATTTGTCTTTCTTGGTCTGACTTATCTCACTCAGCGTAATGCCCTCGTGGTCCATCCGTGTCATTGCAAGTGGAAAGATTTCATTCTTTTTTCATGGCTGAATAATACCTCATTGTATTTATACACCACATTTTCTTTATCCATTCATCCATTGATGGACACTTAGGTTGTTTCCATGTCTAGGCTGTTACAAACAATGCTGCAACAAACATGGTGAATATATCTTTTCAAATCAGTGTTTTCACTTTCTTCTGATAAATACCCAGAAGTGGGATTGCTGGATCATATGGTAGCTCTATTTTTAACTTTCTGAGGAACCTCCATGCTTTTTTTCCACTGTGGCTACACTGGTTTATTGTAGCCTTTGTGTACAAAACCGTCATCACAGCTCAAGGCAATGAATCAATAACAATAATAACAATACATGTGGAGTAGCTACCATGGGTCAGGGGCTTCACACACTCCCTTGCTTAAACTTCCTGATAACCCTACTGAATAAGAATTATTCTCAAATGTTCCAAATGAAGGTTTAGAGAGGTAAGGAATTTGTCCGAGATTACATCTCTCATAAGTGGCAAGTCTATAGGTCGGATGCCAAATCCAGTGCTCGTGCCTCTTCATCATGCTGCTTAGTGATGAACTTTCAGAATATGTGAAAGGAGATGGGGGAGACATTGTTTGATAAAGGGCTTCTCCTAGTCCACCCTTATTCCCGTCACACAGGTGAGAGCCTACACATGTGGTTGACTCCAAGGCCAGATTTCTTATAAGTGTTGCTCAAGCTGTCTTATATTGCTTTGCCAAATCCAAGTAGAGTCTCTTAAACCATACATGACCTAGATGACATCCTAGATAAAAACAACTTTATAAATCATCACTAGATTAGGGTGAGAGTTTAGGTCACTCAAGTGGCCCCAAACAGGGGATTTATTTCATGTTTGGGATCAACGTGGTAATGCAGGGAATTGCTGCATTACGACAGCCTCTGATTCCTCTGGCCTGGATTGGCTACAACCAGGGAAGCCTGTTAAGGCTTTTCCCCACACAGTATAGTGTATGAGAGACTGCCCATGGGAGATGAATTTTGTTTCATTTTCTAGATTCTTGCTTTCAGTGCACTGGATGAGCCTCTGTTCCCCTGTCTATTCTATCTCACTTCCCCACCGCAGCCTTCATTTTGTGTATGGCACTTGCTGGGTCTGTAATATTCCTGTGCGTTCATTGACTCATCAGTAAATATTTATTTTCTACTAAGTATTCAGCATCTTGAACACAATCAGTGAGGAAGACCTAGTCCTCTCAGGGGTTCTTATCTCTTTCTCCTGATCTTCTTGGTTGGTCCAGATCTGACATAAAGCACGGTTACCCAGAACTAGCACAATGGGTCTCCACTAGTCACAATGTAACAGAGAAGAACAAACCTGACTCCATATTGGATCTATTCCTTTAGCTCTAACCCTGTGCTCTGTTGCTTGTGCTTAGTCATGCTGGCTCTGAACTTTTAGTAAAAGAATGTTGCCTATAGCCTGAAATATGCAGGAGAGCCCTTAGGCAGGGCTCTGACCTTTAAAGGTATAATACTTTTCCATTCATATGGAGATGAAAAGTTGTAGAGTAGAGAATATCCTTCCTCTCCTTAGAGGTTTACAGGAACCTGTGACCAGACCTATGTGGACAGCTGCAGGAATGAAGGATTCCAGCATCAAGAAGTTCATGACAACCAGCCACAGCCTCTCTCCTTTCAGTCTAAAAAAAGAAGCCTGCATTCTAACTCAGGCAAGATGGTTCTTGGGGACACTAGTTCACCATCTTCTCTGTCTGCCAGCTTTCCGAATAAAGTTGCAATACCTTGCCCTAACACCTCGTCTCTCAGTTTATTGGCCTGTCGCGTGGCGAGAGGTATGAGCTTGGACTAGATAACAATAAGCATGGATGAAGTTGATAAAGGGTTAGTGTTATTTCCAGAGCTGCAAAAAGTGCTGCAGGAAGTCCTAATTTCCCTGTTGCCAGAAGGGCCTGCAGCTCTTGAACAGTGTGGATTCTTCTAAGCATCTGGATTTAGATGATTAAAGAACTTTCCTAATCTTGATAAATTGCCCCTTGGTCTTGGATATTCTATACGTGGGTTTGATAACATCTCTTTATCTGACAGCAGAGGGGCTTCTGATCCAGAATGGCTTCAATTCCCATGGTGGATGATTTTCTCTGGAAAATGAAGAAAGGTGATCTGGTTCATTTCCTTTGATGCTTTTGAACAAGACAGATGATTATCCTGGATGCAATGATTCGAATGTGTGGGAGGCCATCCTTTGTAGTAGGGAGTTTCTTCCCAGGCCTTCCCTAAATGAAGTTTTATCTTTACAGATCCATCTCTGATTTGAAATTCCTTGTGCATGACGTGAATAAACCTTCTGCTCTTGAACTGTATGGTCCTCTTGGCTTCTTCAATATTGAAATGAATTCTTGAGGAAGATCTGTAGGAGGACCATTTGCATTAATTATGATCACATCTGAAATTCTTGTCTTGACCATTCACTAATCTAATTATTCCCATTTTTGTATTCAACCTAAAACAGGAGGAAATGATATAGTAGATATAAGGGTTTTCTTGGGAGGTATTTAGACCAGAAAAATGATTTTGAAATGGCATTCTCTTTCTTTTTTTTCTTTTTTTGAAGTAGCATCCTTTCTTCCAATAATATTAGAAACTAATATGTAAAAAGATCATAGGATTGTTCTTCTATCTTGTCCCTGCTTTCCTTTCATGTGTCTGCACCTCTCCCATTCACATGGGACTTTGAGAAGGGCCTGTATGGACATCTAGAAGTAGAGTTTGGAAATGACAAAACTAGATTATCTGTCTCTACGCACTAGAAGGTGTCCCATTTGAGATATATTATACATTTTTCAGTTTGGAGATACTTGGCCCCCTACAGATGAAATACTTTTTTGTTTGTTTGTTTGTTTAATATCCTTTGCTTTATAGAATCCTCTTAACAGCCCCAAGAATTAAAAACATTACATAGGACAAGGTCTATGAGGTCAGGAACCATGTCTGTCTTCCTCACCTTTGTAGTCCCAATGGCACAGAGTAGGTGCTCAATAAATGTTCGTTGAATGAATAACATTAATTAGTTTCCATTAATTTATTAAAAGTGTTCATTTTATCTTGCTTTTCTAATTTGCATGACTTTATGCTTCTGTATTTTCATCTGCAAAACAGTATTTTGTCCACAGGGGTTATTGGAGAGACTAAATGCATTTAGCACAAAGCGGGCACTTAGTTAACATTTGTCAGTAAGTGAAGAATGGTGCCTTTTTAACATAAGCTAAGTGTTTGAACTTACTAAATTAGTAATTTGCTTTCTTATCTTCATAAGGTAGGGTTGTTTTGTTTGTTCGTTTGTTTGTTTTTTGCGGTACGGGGGCCTCTCACTGTTGTGGCCTCTCCCGTTGCGGAGCACAGGCTCCGGACGCGCAGGCTCAGCGGCCATGGCTCACGGGCCCAGCCACTCCGCGGCATGTGGGATCTTCCCGGATCGGGGCACGAACCCATGTCCCCTGCATTGGCAGGCGGACTCTCAACCACTGTGCCACCAGGGAAGCCCCTGTTTTGGTTTTTTACCTGGAAATCAGTCTAATCAGCAAATAGTAATAACTTTGCCTTTTACATAACTCTTAAAGTGTTATGAGGATTTCTGTTGGGATAACTTTCTTTGTTGCGTTTTGCAGAGATTATAAAACAAAGCATTTTACAATGGAAATAGCCATTTTGATTTAATTCACCAATAACTCAAAAGCAGCTGCAGGCAATCTTTTTCTATGTTCCAAAAAGGAAAAAAAAAAAAAAAAAAAAAAATTGGCCTCAAAAGAAGCAAGGAAAAATTTAACCCCAAAGGATAATGTTTTGGAAAGTTTCAATGGAGTGAAACTTGGGGTTACAATAGAAATGTCTCAACAACTACAGTTTCTACTGGAGTGAAGAGCATAATGCATATTGTGGTAGCCAACTTAATTTACTCTGTAATTGCACCAGACAGCAAACAGGATACAAACAAAGAGAACAGCGACGCCTTTTAAAATGAATAGCTGGTCAGAAAATATTGACAAAGGGTATTTGTCAGCAAAAAAAAAAATAGAAATGGGGCCTATATGGATGTAGTTTTTCCCTCTATTCCTTTACAAGGTATTCATTTAAAAGGAATTTCCTATTCTCTCATGTAGTTTACTTGTCAGATGGTACAATTACAGTTATTTTGCAGAGTCAATTTTCTGTTATATAATCACACAGACTTGTGTCTAATGCAACAGAAAATTGCCTGGGTGGAATAACTTTCAGGTGTTGGTTTGACTCTAGGGGTTTTGTGTTTGCTTTTCGGTCACAAAGTTTTCTTTTTGTTCAAATTCTATCCCAGAGAAATCTGAGTAGGAACCCCACTCAGGAGAAGCACTATATGTAGCTGTTAGAGAGTGGGTGTTCGAATCAGATAACACTGGTGTGGAATTCTGGTTCTACCACCTACCTACCATTTATTTGTGGGTATATCCCTGTTGCCAACACATCTTTTTTTTTTTGCAGTACGCGGGCCTCTCACTGTTGTGGCCTCTCCCGTTGCGGAGCACAGGCTCCGGATGTGCAGGCTCAGAGGCCACGGCTCACAGGCCCAGCCGCTCCGCGGCATGCGGGATCCTCCCGGACCGGGGCACGAACCCGCGTCCCCTGCATCGGCAGGCGGACTCTCAACCACTGCGCCACCAGGGGAGTCCCAACACATCTTCTTGATGAGACAAAGCTGCCGTGAGGGAGAGCACCACCTCCAAAGAGTTCTGGAAGCATCTTGGGAGGAAAAGAGCAAGGTTGGATCTTACTGAGGATTTGAAGTTTGGTTTAAAGGTGAGTTTTTCAAAGCTGAGCCATGTTTCGAATTGAGTTAGGATCACAGTACAACAGTCCAGGATTAACGAAAAGAATGAGATGAGGGTTTTCAAGCCAAGGATTCAAAGAATTTTAGGGCACCTACTGTCTGTTGATACTTTCCACTGAAGGGGTGATGGATCTTTCTGGTAAGTTTCTGAAATGAACATTCCAAGCATTTGCCCAGCAAGACACTCCCTGGAACAGTAAAGTAATGCTAATTCTACCTGGTGTCAAACTTCTTGAAAATAGGCATCACGCCTCTATCGCGGTCTGTGCCACAGAACCAAATACATAGCCTGAGCCCAAGAAATAGCTGTTGATCAGAACGGGCTCCCCAAGCCCCCTCGCCCCACCCCCTTTAATCCCAGACAGAGGGTAGAGCCTCTTCTCAGAAGATACTGTGTTTCCAAGGACACCGTGGAGCTCTATCTGCTTGACGTTTAAACAGTTTAGTCAAATTCAGTCGAAAATTGAATCAGTTCGGAAGTCTTTAATGGGGGAGACAGTGCCTAAGGCTTTGGGAAACACACCGTCAAGACTCCCTCCTTCCCTTCGGTCTTCTGGAATAGTTGTGTGGGAGCCTTAAAGGTAACCTTGCCAACAGGAGCTGGGCTTTCCCTGCTCAGAAGCGGACCTTCCTGTGGATCCTGGGACTTTGAGCAGGACTCGAAGGACTGCCCGTGAGATTTCTCTGCAAAGGATTTCATGCCATTGCACGTTCCCCCTGGAAGTCATATTCCTGACTGAGCCGCGCTGTGAGCTGGATGGATTTGTTGCCCTCGTTGGAATCTCAAATGTCCTGGGAGAAGAAAAGGACCACTGCGTCTGGCACACCTTGGCACTATCTCTTCTCAGCTCAGTTCTGCCTATTTATTTCTCATGGCTTCTCTTTCTTTCTCTGAAGCCCCTTGGTATTATTCCAACTCTTAATAGCCTACCTTCTGATGTTTTCCCAAACAAAGCATCCTTGCGTCAACTGTCAAATACTTACACTCGACTTTGCTTTTTGGACAAATAGGAAGAGGCTGTCAGAAAAGTTTTAGTTCTCTTCATTATTTTAAAACAGCAATTAAGACACCAGCCAGAGCTCTCCTGTGCTCTATTGGAAACAAACCCATCCTCCTCAGCATTCCCCAGAATTGAATTATTGGCGCTCGATGTCATTGTGGTTTCCACGCAGTACAACCCCTTAAGAGCAATTTCGTCCTTTCCTGGGTCTGATAACCAGTCCGAGTGCCAATTCTCTGAGGTACCTGAGATAGAATCTTACAAGACCACAATTTCATTTTCCTTATCTGTATTATATCATTTCTTGCCACATAACAGCTCTTAACATTGTTTGTATCGCCTTCGTTATATCTGTGAACGAAGTTAATAGAACGTATGCCACTTAAAATACATGGAAGATTTAAAAATCATTTCGGTAAAACGATTTTAGCATACCTAGTGGAGGTGGCTTGCCTCTTTCAAATGGTACTGTAATCAGACCATTCCAAAGCATAATAGTCATTCCTTATATTTTTCTCATGAATTAAAGTCTTCGGACCAATTTTGTTACCTACTCTATACGTTTCTGCTCAGTTGAAGACAGGCAACAGCCAAGTTCTTTACATATTTTGTACCAACCCCTTGTAATAGGCTTCAGTGTTGAAAAATCAGTCTGTTTTCTTCTGGGTGACAGATTTTCATTTTCATGGAAAAATAATAAGTATTTGAATTGTACTATTCCTTTCATGGAAACAGCAATCAATGGCTCTGGAACTAGTCTAACCATCTTGGCTGCACTTTGAAATAACAGTCTTACTATTACAGGGAAGAACCGAACCTGGGCTATCATTTTAACTCAATCTAAAAAGCGGAAAAATGTTCTACCAGCTATTGTCACAGAACTGAGGAAGCTTATACTGCCTTGTGACTAGTTTCCAGGAAACCAAGATGCGCATCTGTTCCTAAGGCTTGGTTTTTACCTTCTCCTAAAAACCCCCGAGCCCCTTGGAAGAGGTTGGGGCATGGCCCCCTCACTCTACACGGGCTCTGTTATCTGCCCCTGTATTAGCATCTCAGGAGCCAATGAAGTGACCAGGTGAGCTATGGCAAATTATTTAATGAACTCTGCTACAGCCATGAGTGTTTTATGAATTCAATATGTTGGGATCCAAGTTTGTGAGGGATGAGCTATACTAAGTCTCCAAACTAATTGTTTAATGGCAGAATTAACATCTTATAGGACACTTAGAGTCTTGCAAACCAAAGCACAGCACTCCATCTCTATGTGGGATCTAATGAAAAATTCTATCCCTTTCTGCCCATACACAAAATTTCATTTCTGGGACAAATCTGTTTCAGATATTTTTAAGACTCGCCTCCTGACAAAAAGGAATACTTTTCCTGTGATTTCCAGTGGAATTGTAATATTATGGCTAGGTGGAAGCCTTTCTGTTATATAAGCAGTTTCTCACCACTTTTTGAATTGCAGAGTCAAGGGCTGACTCTCCAGATATGACCAACTCCATGTTGACAAGGCGAAGCTGAGTTTATTGCTGTGCGGGGGAGCTCCACAGACCTTTGATAGCATCTTGAAATGGGAAGGACACGATTGAGTATTGTTGACTTTTTTAATTTGGTTTGTTGGAGAGTAAACACTTTTCTTCTGTACTCTTAGTTTCAGTACTGAAGCTCTGCAAATTAAACTGACAAGTGATATCTTAGCAAGAGAAAAGGCAGCTTTTTAGTCACCTAAATTTGTGGGAGTTCACAGAAAATTGTGACTGAAAAGATGGTTAGAATTGGGGGCTTTATATACCATCTTAATAAAGGAAGATGAGCGGGAGAAGAAAGGGTACCTATCTGATTTCTTATACCAGTGATTTCTGATACCAGTGCCAATTTCTTTCTTTTTTTTTTTTAAGATTTTTTTGATGTGGACTATTTTTTTTTAAGTCTTTATTGAATTTGTTACAAAATTGTTTCTCTTTTGTGTTTTGGTTTTTTGGCCGTGAGCCATGTGGGATCTTAGCTCCCTGACCAGGGATTGAACCTGCACCCCCTGTACTGGAAAGTGACGTCTTAATCACTGGACCACCAGGGAAGTCCTAGCCAGTGCCAATTTCTGATTTCTCATGTTCAGTGACAGGAGTGACTCTCTGGTTGCAAAACTCCTAGGGAGGGGATTTATGATGGTTGAATTATTTGGGGAGGCTCTGCTTTTTGGACAGATAAGGAGAGTTCAAGGAAAAAAACATCTCTTTGTAAAGAGTGGTATATTCCAGATCACTTCAGGTTTAAGGTAGGTCTTTCTATGAGGGGCCAGAGGAGGGGGATGCTTGATTAGGATTGACTAAAGATCATGCTGTAATACAATACTTTAGGATTGTTGGGAAAGACAAGGGCAGAAATTTTAGGCAACGAATCCAAACTTGGTATGAAAACTATGCTTTCTATAGAAGAGCTGGTGGGTCCCATAAATTGTTCCTATAGTGAACAATTCAGTTTTTTTCCTGGGAAAGAGTGTCTTGGAATAGTAAAGTTATGCTAATGACTATCATGGAACATTAAGCTCAAGTGCATGTGGACCGCAGGTTGCATGGGGGGGGTGTGGTTTCTGTTCTCACCAGTCAACACACTGGACTCCTGCTGTTTCTTCGGCTTACATACCAGTTACTGTGTCCTTTATATCTGTCTGTCTTTGGCAAGACTCTTTCAATCACTTTTAATTGCTTTTGACAATAATTTCGTTTATACTTTGAAAAGGTTGATCTTTCGTCCCTTTATTTTAATATTGAAGTGTTCTGACATCCAGATCACGGGCACTACCTCTTACATTTATGGAGATCCAACACATGAAATATATAAACATCTTAGTGTGTGCCGGCCACCTCTCACTGACATCAGGTCTCTGCCAGTTTTAGTTGTATCTCCCAGGCATGTCACATGGTAGGTACCCCAGAAGGATTTTAATAATTTCCATTTCATAGACTTCTGAAGCCCAAGAGTTTTTGCGTTTTCAGCCTATGAAACTTCTAGCCATATCAACATTCCATCAAAAGAACCCTAATGAGGTCCAGTGCTTTGGAAAGAGTACAGAGGAGCAAGCTGGACGTGGCTGATTGGAGGGACCCAGGCCACGTTCTAAAAGGAGATCCCAGTGATGGAAAACGTGCCCCTTTCCCTCCTTTAAGGTCTCCCAGCACCTTGATCCGGGCCACCCCCGTCCCCTCAAGATCTTTCAACACAGAGCCAGATTTCGGTCTGCACTTTTTTTTTTTTTTTTTTTTTTTTTGGTACACGGGCCTCTCACTGCTGCGGCCTCTCCCGTTGAGGAGCACAGGCTCCGGACGCGCAGGCTCAGCGGCCATGGCTCACGGGCCCAGCCACTCCGCGGCACGTGGGATCTTCCCGGACCGGGGCACGAACCCGTGTCTCCTGCATCGGCAGGCGGACTCTCAACCACTGCGCCACCAGGGAAGCCCCTCGGTCTGCACTTCTTAGCTTGAGTCGACCTCCTTCAAAAGCAAAATTGACCTGTTCCCAGCTTCTATTATTCGGGAACTTTCTCTAGGATAACAGTTAAGGGTAGACAACTAGGTTATTCCTCCAAAAGAGCACATTCATACTGTACTGAGAGACCCCCGTCTTCACCCCTGTGTCTCTCCTTGATTCTCACACCTCCACACTCACAACACTCCTGACACCATGTGTGGTGGAGTTTGCCCCACATCAGGCAACTCTGAGACACCATCTGGGTGTCCTAGAATTTCACTCAATTGTGACACTACCTACCTGGAGGTAGCACCAAATCCCACAGGTTAAGGGCTCGGTCCCACCTGGGATGCCAGTTGCAAGGAACAGGTCCCCAGGTCACCTGCAACTTCTGTCTGACTTGGCTACAAGTCAGAGATTCCCACAGCCCCCTCCTCGGGTTCTATTAATTTGCCAGGGTAGCTCACAGAACACAAGGAACACAACTTACATTTACAGTTTATTAAAGGATAGAGTAATACAGAAGAACAGCCAGAAGAGGAGATACACCGGGCAGGCCTGGGAGGGTCCCGAGCACAGGCACTCCTGTCCCTGTGGAGTTGGAGTGTGTCACCCTCCTGGTATGTGGACGTGTTCATCAACCTGGTAACTCCTGGACCCCCATACCATTGGGATTTTATGGAGCCCTCATCCCATGGGAAATCAATATGCTCTCCTTCTCCAGCTTCTCTCCACTCTGGGGAATGGGGGTGGGGTGAAAATTCCAAGCCTCTAATCATGGTTTGGTCTTTCTGGTGACCAGGCACCTTTCAGGAGTCCACCCAGAATTGCCTCCTTGGAACAAAGGACTCTCCTATCACCCAGGAAATCCCAAGGGATTTAGGAGCTCGGTGTCAGGAACTGGGGTCAAAGACCAAATGTTAGAACAAAAGATGCTCCTGGTGCTCTTATCACTTAGGAAATTACAAGGGTTTTTAAAGCTGTGTCCCAGGAATCAGGGGGAGAAACTAAAATATATATTTTCTATTATCTCACACAATATCTTCAACATGAAGAACAGAAGCTCAGATCCTTTCAGAGAACTGAGCTGAAGTTAATATTGGTGCAAGCAGGACTGTTGTGTACAGTTGTATATGTTGCACACTGCACAACATAAATTGAGTGGTGCCCCCTAGAGTTGTGTGGAGACTCTGTCCCAAGCAACCTTTCGGTTGTGCCGCGAGTGACATGGTATAGATGCCTCCATGTAGCCTTGGACTCACCATAAAAAGAATACGTGTTTTGCTTTCCTAGCAGGGATGCTAGATGCCAACTCACTGATCTCCACTCCCTTTGTCACTGTGAAATTGAGCTGGCTGGCTTTTAGAGTTCAGAATCAACATCTTCTCTATGCAATACTCATGGGAGGGAGAAGAGACTTCTATATTACCTTTTATCTCACAGTTTCAATGATATACTTCACACATCAGTTTTAAACCAACATGTCTCAAGTAGTATGAACTGTGAGTAGTAGGCAGGGGATGAGGCTCTGAGTTCAGGAGAGGTTTATCAGAATTCTACGTGGGATGGGGAATTATGTGTAATTGCAAAAAGCTATAAAATAGCTTTTTATATTACAGAGAAATGATTTTTGGTAACATTATCTGAAGAAAACAAAGGTTGACAAAATCTTCCCTGGGCTGACAGGCGGGTGGGATGTGCTCCTTCAGGGAACATATTGGATCCTTTATGGAAGGAAAGGGACATTCCTTTTTTTTTTTTTTTAAAGCCAAATGGATCATGGGTTACAACAGGAACACTCCGTAAACTACCACATATAGGTTAACCTCTAGTCTGACTAGAGGGCATATATACAAACATGTTGAGGTTCTATCAGAGCACAATAATAAAAGCAGGCTTGCAATCTGACCGACCCTTGGCTCTACCATCCTTTAGCTGTGTGATCTTGGACAAATTATTTAACCTCTCTGAGCCTCAGTTTTATCATCGTAAACTGGAGCTACTTACCAGTCATTATCTCACAGGAAGAACCCTATGAAAAAATAATGCACATAAAAAAGCAAGCCCCAGAAAGCCCTCACTAGATGGTAGCTATTATTACTATAACCATCGTGAACATTTTAAAACATCTTTTGATTTCATAACTGTTACCCAAACTGTTCCCTTTCTTAGAGAAATCAGAGATCCTGAATCTGTCTGTGTGTGTTTAAATATTTTAATGTGAAATGCAAGTGACATTTGCCTATATCCTCTGTGAGAAAAAAGTCACCAGTGGCCTAGCCTACCACCAAACTAGCCACAAGAGACAAATAAGAATGTCTGTCCTTCCAGGAAGCCCTCATGATTTTTGGAAGCATGCCTCCCAGAGGGAGGAATTCCTGGGAGCCCTGGAGCAGGGAAAAATCACGGAGCGGAAGAACTAGCAGGGTGCAGTTACCTCCATACTCAGGGCTGATGCTTGCTTGCAGGACAGAGCTCTGGATTATTTTCTAAATCCAGATAAAAGAGAGAGAGACCAAGCCAGCTCAGGCTCTGTCTCTTTGACTCTCCACGCCCACCCAGATTCAAAGACAGCCAAAATTCTGGGTGTTTTGGCACTGTATAGATAAAATACTCATTCTTTTAAATTGAATATTTCACATTTTTATTTGGATGTTTGACAACATGTATTTATGTACTTATGTATGCCCTACCTACCTCCCCCGAGGGTTCAAGATGGCAACATCACAAAGACAGCCTTAGGTTATAATTTGCTCTAAAAAACCTTCCAACACAAGCCTGACAAAAACAGTGTCTGAAGAGGAGTTCCGGGCCTATGTAAGCATAACACCATTAATTGCAGTAGTACATGAAAATAATAAACAACATATTAGGCATAAAATCGAATCCGCAAATGTATCTTAAAATGCCAGCATGAACACAATCATTTTAACCAGATGAGAACGCTCTTCATTACTCTAAAATTAATCCACAAACCCACCTGCATTATTCTTTATGTCTGACACCAACACAGTTTCAAAGGCAAGCTTCCTGAAACTAAGGTTATTCCCATACAACTCTGATCAAATGTGATGAGAACAAAAATTCAGTAGGCCCTTAAGTGAGAAAAGAAAGAACACACTAGGGAATTCCCTGGTGGTCCAGTTGTTGGGACTCAGTGCTTTCACTGCCAGGGCCCAGGGTTCAATCCCTGGTTGGGGAACTGAGATCCTGCAAGCTGTGTGGCACAGCCAAAAGAAAAACAAAGAAAGAACATACTTTATGCCATGTCAGGATGAAGGCTTCATTTCTTCACACCAGTCATGTGATACAGCCATGAAAGGAAATCACCAAATAATAAATAGCAACCACAAGAGTGACAGCTACCATCCCCTGTGCCGTTTCTAGCCGCCAGTTGTATTTCACTATAAATACACAAAAGAAATTGCTGCTGAACGAGGGCCTGCCCCTAGTTTGAGTTTAGTACTTTACATCATTAGATCTTCATTGTCATTATATTTTATTAATAATACATTAAAAATAAGGAAGGGGGTTAGTTTATAAATGATACAAGCATTCAGTTCTGGCCTATAGTCTAAGCAGCACTTTGCAAAGAATGCATTTTCTCAGGCTAATAGATAGAAACATTCCCCGGGGTGGAGTGTGGATTTGCACACATGGCTGCTTCACCAAGAGTCCATTAGGCTCCATCCAGGCTCACGTACGTGTAGCTGCCTTCAGAGGACACGTCTCACTACGCGCCAGACACGAGATGGCCTCCTTGGGCTTCACTATAAGCCCGTGAGGAAGGCGTTAGTGTGCTTGCCTTCCAGTGGGAGCCACCGGGGCCCAGAGACCTCAGACCACAAGTAGGAGAACACAGTCCTGTCTGCTAGGCCCCCAAGACCCTGCCCAGAATCTGCACGCTGTCCACCCTGTCTCCACACTCTTATCTAATCTTTAATTCTTATTCTCACGTCACATGACTTCTTACCCCCCCCCACCCCGTACGAAGAGTATTAGTGAAATAAAGCGCATTGTCAAACGTTATCATTTTCCTTATTCGTCTTGTGAATAAAACAAAAACACTAAAATTATGGGCTTGCTGTTCAACTCCCTGGCACACAGACCTGGGGGTACGGCCACACTTGAAGGAGCTCAATCCAGTCAGTACCCAAAAGAATCAGGAGGCGGGCTTCCCTGGTGGCGCAGTGGTTGAGAGTCCGCCTGCCGATGCAGGGGACGCGAGTTCGTGCCCCGGTCCGGGAGGATGCCACAGGCCGCGGAGCGGCTGGGCCCGTGAGCCATGGCCGCTGAGCCTGCGCGTCCGGAGCCTGTGATCCGCAACGGGAGAGGCCACAGCGGTGAGAGGCCCGCGTACCGAAAAAAAAAAAAAAGAATCAGGAGGAGAATCTGACAACCGCCATGCTGACTCTTGGTGATCAGAACGCAGACTTCCCTTTCATTCACAGCACAGGCTGCATTTTGTTTCCCAGAGAGATTGTCAGTTCATTGAGAACAAGCACAGTACCCTACACTGTAATTCTCCCCACAGAGGCTAAAACATGCAGCATAGCCCTATGCTTTGATATGGTGAGTATATAACATTATGTGATGTGTTCAATAAATAAAACTTGCTTGCGTCAGGACACTGCCTGTCCATCCCACGCCAGTCCAGCCCTCAGGAAATGCTGAGGAGATGACAACAGATATAAGCCTCACAGGTACTTGAATTTAACCTCCACAACTCTTCAGAAGCTCACAGTCATCACCAAACCCAGCCTTTCTAATAATCACTTAGAACTTCTTCAGTGCTAAACCACCTCCTAAACTTTTTTTTTTTTTTTTTTGCGGTACGCGGGCCTCTCCCTGTTGTGGCCTCTCCCGTTGCGGAGCACGGGCTCCGGACGCGCAGGCTCAGCGGCCATGGCTCACGGGCCCAGCCGCTCCGCGGCACGCGGGATCTTTCCGGACCGGGGCAAGAACCCGCGTCCCCTGCATCGGCAGGCGGACTCTCAACCACTGCGCCACCAGGGAAGCCCCACCTCCTAATCTTGCTGTTATCTCTCTAGATTCCTCCGTATCATACTAATCAATCATTCAGCAAAACTTTAAGGATCTACTAATGCTGGGCAGGAGGAGAGAGAGATGAAAGACTACTGTGCCCAACTTCAGGGATCATACCATCCAGTAGAGAAAAGATGAGAAAAACATCCATTGCAATCCAATGAGGTATGAACAGGTGCCTTAGGGCTGCGGTGAGGGACTGCCTTCCTGAAACAGTGTGGCTCCTCCCCAGCCCCCTACCTGGTCAAGCTGAGTTGGTCCAAACATCCCTCTCTTTCCCTCTCCATCCTGTGTGCTCTTAGCAAAACCTGGGGGACCAGGGTCCCTACACTCAAGAGTGTCTACATCCCCATCTGCCCTCTCACCCTTAGCTCTTGGCTCAGCCCTCTCAGTGACACAGGAGAGAAGCCACCAGACACAGATCCCTAGACGTCTTATATCCTGCAGATGTATTCGTCACAGTGCACACTCTCCTCCTGGGTCCCTACACCGAGCTTTGGGCTAGCACCCTCTCTTGCCTCCTTGGGGTGCTGGCTGCCTTAACAGCACTGCATCCAGTTACCCCAGCCAGAAACCAGTCCTTCAAGATCCTTGCTTTCCCAGCCTCCCATTGAATGAATTACAATGTTTGGCTACATTAGACTCTTTCAAGAGATTTCCCTTGAATACCTCTCGAAACTGCCCCTCCATCTCCGAAGGAGTAATAACGTGAGCAATGGAATTCAGGTCATGTGACCCCACCCCCACCCCCACCCCCGTTGCTTTTAGATGGCCATCCAAGGCCTTACATCATTTGACTCCTGCCTACTTCCAAGGCTTCAAGTATTTCAAGGCTGACTACTTCCGTACAAGGCTTTTTCATCATTTGCCTCAAGTCTTCTTTCTCACCAAAAGGTAAGTTCCAGAAACCCCAAAACTACTTACCATTCCCAAGACACGCCATGCTTTTTCACATCCTTGAGGCTATTTGTTAAAGTTTTCCATCTGAATTATCCTAGACGACCTCTTTTCCTTCACTGTCTGGTCCCCATGGTCACTGTCCTGCTGCTTCCATCTCTTCAATGGCTGTTTAATACGGCACTTCTATGTCAGGCTAAGTCTCGTTTACAGGCAAAATTTTCCTTCAAGGGAAATTGATCCTGCTTCTCTGAGAACTCTTCCCTGGAACCTTTCTTCCAAAGGCTGCCTCAGGTGCTTCTTCCTGGTCCTTAATTCACAAGAGATAACCTAGCCTGGTTTTCTTGCTTATATGTCAGGTGATGGGCCCCTTGGGGAAACGGTGACCTTGCTTATCTTTAATCTCAGTGCCTACTATGGTGGCTGGGACACAGCAAGTATTTAGATTGTTGCAGAATGGATGAGTCAGGTGGAATTGGGAGAAAAAATAAAATGAAGTGGCGGAGATTTGGTCCTTCTTACTTTTTGTCCACTGCTGTCTAAGTTTTGGGTTCTTAGTGTATGTTTTCACATAAGAAGTATAAATGGCCAATATTTGCCCTGTTTTCACCCAACCCCTCCCTGACCATTGAAATATTACTCAACTCAAAGTTATGAGTTGAGGGAGGGAGACAAACTGTACACGGGTGAGAGAAATTGACACGGTTTCATGTGTTCAGTAAGAGAACTTCAGGTTTAAAATAACTAAGACAGTTGCCTCCTGATGCCATGTGCCTTTATTTCCCCTATGTCCTGGAGACGTTCCAGCTGCTGACAAAAAGCCCTCCTTTCAGGCAGCACTCTGGAACCCCTGTCTTCCCCATCCTGTGAGCCTCGTTACTCCAAATTCTCTCCTTCAATCTTGCTCTCCTTTTGGAACTTTTCACCTCATATCCTTACGGTGCTTTCATTTTGTAATTTTTTTAATCCCGATGCTTTTCTAGCATTTTCCCTCACAGGCCCTGTAGACTAAACCACATCCCTTTGCCCTTTTATTTTATTTTTTTTTTAAATTCTTTGTTATGGGAGGCCATCCCGTGCATTGTCAATTTTTTGTTTTTTTTCGATGTTGGGGGTAGGAGTTTTTATTAATTATTTATTTTTGCTGTGCTACGTCTTCATCTCTGTGTGAGGGCTTTCTCTAGTTGTGGCAAGTGGGGGCCACTCTTCATCGCGGTGCATGGGTCTCACCATCGCGGCCTCTCTTGTTGCTGAGCGCAGGCTCCAGACGCGCAGGCTCAGTAGTTGTGGCTCACGGGCCTAGTTGCTCCGCGGCATGTGGGATCCTCCCAGACCAGGGCTCGAACCCATGTCCCCTGCATCGGCAGGCGGACTCTCAACCACTGTGCCACCAGGGAAGCCCCCCTTTGCCCTTTTAGAGCCTCAAAATAATGTCTCCTTTTTTTGTTTGTTTTTGTTTTTGTTTTGTTTTGTTTTGTTTTGTTTTTTGCGGTACGCGGACCTCTCGCTGCCATGGCCTCTCCCGTTGCGGAGCACAGGCTCCGGACCCGCAGGCTCAGTGGCCATGGCTCACGGGCCCAGCCGCTCCGCGGCATGTGGGATCCTCCCGGACCGGGGCACGAACCCGTGTCCCCTGCATTGGCAGGCGGACTCCTAACCACTGCGCCACCAGGGAAGCCCAATGTCTCCTTTTTAAACATAACTCATAGTGATATTGGCTATTTCTTTTGAAATGTTCATGTTTACATTTTTTTTTTTTTTTTATTAATGTTTACTTCCCCAAATGACTTTTCCTCACTGGTCAGAGCCTGAAAGAACTGGGGGGTGTGGGAGGGGGCACAGACAGAAGCCAAAAGGTACACCTTGAATGTGCTGTGATGGGCTGAAAAGAGGGTGGTCTGAGATTGACAAGCCCTCCCCCATTTCAGATGCTCAGGAAGTCTGGGCCCAAGAAAACACACTCATTCAGCCAAATCTCTTCCATGTGCCGGAGGAGGATGGGGCATCACCCTGGCTGGGTCTTCCACTGGCTCTCACTCCAGGCATCTTTCAGGCCTGGCTGTTGCCCTAGTGGGACCCCTAGCACTGCAGTGGCTTTGGCACCTTAACCTAAACAAACAGGGGAGGCCTGGCCCAGCTCCATCTGCACAAGCAGAGACAAAGGGGACTGATTAGCAGATCTGATCTGTGGGGCACAGGTAATGGGAGATGGGCGGGGCTTGTCAGCATTAGATAATGACTCGAAAATGTAGTGTAAATCTACAACGTGGGTGACTAAAGGCAGGACACGAGGATTCAGTAAGAGAATGCAACTCTGTGAGCTGACCCAACTTCTGAAGAGACTTCCAAGACAGTCTCTGCTCACGGGGTGTTTTAGTCCCCTTGGCCCTAAACCATCATGGAAGCGGAAGGAAGAGGAAGTGGCGGTCTACCCACTGGGGCCTGGGAACTATCGTGACTGTCCAGATCTCTGTGGTCAGAGGGCGTACCAGCCACCTCAGACCCTGAGCCCAGGACAAAGTGAGGGAACAGAACTTCGAGCCCCGGGAGGGCTGCCCCCAGGCCCTTGCCTGCCCACCGGCCTCCACAGGCCGCCGCTTCTCCCGCTTCTTCTTGGGTCTCTTGTTTGTAGAAGGAGCAGTGGCCTTGGGCTTCCTCGTCACCTCCACACTTCGGGGCTCAGATGGTTCTGCCTCCGCCTCGTGGGACTTGGGAATGGGTACAGTGATGGCCAGTACACAGATGAGCTGGAAGATGGCCCCCAGGAAGAGTCCATATCGCAGCAGGTTCTCCAGGAATGTGGGTTCAGACACCTCTGGAGGGGAGAAGTCCAGGTCAGAGGCCATGGCCCCAGCTGCCTGCTGCCTGAGGTCCCCTCTGATTCACCACTCTCCAGAGCCAACCTCTCAGCATCTGCAACTCCACCCTGCCCCGAAGGCCGGGACGGCCACGGCGTCGACATGTTTATATTTTAATTAAGATAATTATGTCCAAGGGGGTAGGGGACCACTTCTAATTCAACCTACCTTTAAGAAATTGCTTTGATCATCTCCTCCTCACTCCATTGGTGAGTGAGGGATTCCCACCTTAGGGATGTGGGGATGACAAAACCCATGACACCTGATGTTGGGCAGGTGAGATTGACGGCAGGTGATTAGTTCCACATGCTCACAGCACAGGGGAGAACTCCACATGTCAGACAGGAACACCAGGGGTGCACTTGTCCACACAGTGAGCAGCCAGGGGGTGTAGGTTCTGTAGTCTCAAGGGGGTGAGGTGATCACTGGTTCCTGCATGAGGATGTCCCTGACTTGTTTGAATAGTTCTCAGGCTGACAGGGAACTGACACCGGCTATTTGAGGACAAGCAGGAACTTGCACAATCCTGTGATAAGATTTGTGTGGCTGGGGGACCTTGTCCGCAGGAGCAGGTGAGGACTGGACCTTGCAACCAGGCTACTGGAGGCCCCCTGGTTGCCCCAGTTGATGGGGTACACACAGTATTGGCCTCGATTGTAGGCCTTCCATGCAGGAAGGGCCATCTTACCTAGAGAGAGGAGGAAGTTCCCTTTTCCCTTATATCCAACAGGATATAATTACATATTGTATAAAAAGGAAATTGAGAGCATTGTTCATAATACATAAGGGGCAGAGGGTACCTTTCTAGCCTGGAGAATTACATCCAAGTGTGCAAGGACGGAGGGAACTCGTCTCCCAGAGCTCATAAGCCTGGTACCATTAGGGCCAGCTCTTCCCGGCATATGCAGGGCGGACGATACGATGGGTACGCTGACTGTATGACGGGTACGCTGACTGTGTGACGGGTACGCTGACTGTATGATGGGTATGCTGATGATATGATGGGTATGCTGACTCCCCGCATGAGGGGAGTGACAGGACAGTGGGAAAATGTGGCCAACCCCCCCACATCTTATCTCCAAAGTCCTACGAGAGCGTGATGTGGGATGCTCCTCTGTTGGTGAAGCTAGCAAGTCTACTTGTAGGCAGGGACTGATTACCATGTTCTGTACAGAGAGATTCCAAATGCATTCAGGTATGCATTTTTAGCAAAATAACCGAAAAGCAATGGCAAATCTCCCATCTTTCACTCTGTGTGGGCCTGAGTTTTTCTCAAACGATTCTAGAATTTAGCTTTCAGACTTTTTTCCTGCCGGGAAAACACAAGGTCTTTAATATCGAGAGTGAGCATCCTGGCAGCTTTGACTCCTCTTTCTCTCATCTTTGATGAGCCAGCCTTGCCTTTGAAGCAGAGGGTAAGATGTGAGCCAGGGGCTGCTGTACGAATGAGGAAGGGGCTCTTGGTTCCTCTCACATAGGCTGACATGTGCTATTAGGTGTGGTAATATGCCCTTGTTTCCCATCCAAGGAATACAGACTTTTTTCAAGCATTTGACTTTTTCTATGGATTTTTCTTTGAGAATCTTGAAAAGACAATGCCAAGCTGCTGTTAAACTGTGGGAACATGCAGATCATCCAGTACAAACATGTGCCATTTCCTTCCTGCCATTTTCTCACCCTTCTAAAGAATAGCAGGCTTTTTCATTGCTGTTTTTAACAGGATCAAAAGGGTTACCCTGCAGTACCATTGATGGAGGCCTCCCAGCCGAAAGCTTATAGTAACCACCATTCTTACAGTCCATATCCTGCCATTGATTTTTACATAGAACTCCCCATTGATTGCAACAGGGAGTTTTTCCCTTAGATCGATGGCAGGACATAGCTAGTGACATTAAGCATAGATAAAAGACCCTTGAGTTAACTGTCAACAGAACGAAAATTTAGATGTAAACTCATTTAACAAAAATTGGCTTTCAAAGGTTCGTCAGAAAAGAAAACATTTCAAAATGCCTTCCCCCTGCCCGCCCCTTAAGTTCAATGTAAATAAGATTTCTTATTACCAAGTCATGATTTCCTTAGATGTGTCTTTTTGCTTTTCATGTTTATCAAAATCCCATTCTCCTTAGTACTTCTAATAGATTTAAAGAACTTTTTTAAAGAAATGTGGGGTTTGCCCTCAAACAGTATAATATCTAGTGGGGAAGAAAGATGGTTACACATATAACTCTAGAACAAAGTGAGAGGAAAAAAGAAAGAGAGTAGAGAAAGGAGAGAGTGTTTCAAATTCTGGGGTGTTAAGAAAGATGTGTGTATAGTATGTATATAAGTTCTCAAGTACCGGAAGTAAAAAATTAAAGATTTAACCATCCAAACTTTCTGATAGTATGTGATACACACATTTATCAGTCCTATTGGAATACCAATAGATATAACTATATTTCAAGCTGAAAAAGGGAAATTAATTGTAGGCAGAATGGGCTGTTAGCAGGGTCACCCCACCTCCCAGGATTCTTGGGACGTGGCACCAGATGTTCCATAGTAATTATTAAGAACACCCCTTACACTCTCAAAGGTGACCCCGCTGAGGTGATGGACTCCATGGCATTGTTAGCAATACCGATATCAAAATCTATCTTAGTTGCAGAAAGTCAATGAACGAGGATAGAATAGTGGGATGTGGAGGATGCTGATGTGCCAGTCGGGGGTTTAGAGCCTGGGGACCTGGGTGCTGAGTCCACGGTGAGGCCGTGTGGGCAGGGGAGATGGGAACATTCCTGTGCACCATGATATTAGGTTCTTTCCAATCTTGCATCTCCTTTTCTTCATTTTTTCGTTTTGTCCTTTGTTCTCTCTCTTTTTCCCACTCTCTGTTTTTCCTTCCCTCCTAGAGTCACAAGTTGCTGGATGGCTATTCCTGACATCATCTGCTCTGATGCCTAGAATCTCTTCTGATTGTTGGGAAGTCATCCTTTCAGATCTGCCAGCTGATCTGTCAACAAATGTTGACTCGACAACCATTTTGCACTGGGGAGAGTGCTAAGTACTAGGGGTCTGCCTCATGGAGGAAAAGACATCAAGAGCTGTGATCACTTATAGATGTGGATTTTAACACTGGTTCACCATGTAGGACAGGCATGGAAACGTGATTTCAAATTTTCTGACAAACTTATGGTTTCCAGTCCAACACGTAAAGAGCTTGGAAGATGCCACCCCATCCTAACAACAAGTGAAAGGTCAACAAACTGAAAATCAACAACTCTTCTTAGAGCCAGCAGAGAAGTGAGGTCACAGGACAAACTGCTGCCTTCCAAATTAGAGATACTGAGAGGCATATACAGAAAATCACGACTTAACTGGAGAGAAACCCACGAGCCACAACCCTCCTGGGAACCAGTGCTGGGCAGGAAAACCTCAACTGTAATGGACTGGACTTGAACTGAATTGCTGGAGCCTCAGTGTGGACAAGTCTGAGAGTTAAAAACTCCAGGGAGGGGACTTCCCTGGTGGTGCAGTGGTTAAGAATCCGCCTGCCAATGCAGGGGACACAGGTTCCAGCCCTGGTCCAGGAAGATCCTACGTGCCGTGGAGCAACTAAGCCTGTGCACCACAACTAATGAGCCCGCGTGCCACAACTACTGAAGCCTGTGCACCTAGAGCCCGTGCTCCGCACAAGAGAAGCCACCGTGATGAGAAGCCCACACACGGCAACAGAGTAGCTCCCACTTGCCGCCACTGGAGAAAGCCCACGTGCAGCAATGAAGACCCAACACAGCCAAAAATAAATAAAAATTTTTTAA
>RJWK010031580.1:0-24141 GCA_004363435.1 Platanista minor | reverse complement strand
CATGAAGAACCTAGGGGCAAGACGGGAATAAAGATGCAGACCTACTAGAGAATGGACTTGAGGATACAGGGAGGGGGAAGGGTGATCTGGGACAAAGTGAGAGAGTGGCATGGACATATGTACACTACCAAACATAAAATAGATAGCTAGTGGGAAGCAGCCGCACAGCACAGGGAGATTAGCTCGGTGCTTTGTGACCACATAGAGGGGAGGGATAGGGAGGGTGCGAGGGAGGGAGATGCAAGAGGGAAGAGATATGGGGATATATGTATATGTATAGCTGATTCACGTTGTTATAAAGCAGAACCAACACACCACTGTAAAGCAATTATACTCCAAGAAAGATGTTAAAAAAAAAAGAAAAAAATATAATAGGTTACAGTTGAAAATACAGTACTTGTTTCCCCTTTTACTCATTGTAGACTTCCAAACTATAATTTACTAACAAATATGTACTTGTAAGATCGTAAAATGATGGTTAGAAAACCAAAAAGTCTGAGAGTCAGGTTATTTAATAGATAAAAATCCACAATAGAAATTGAAATAAAAATTCAACTCAGAAAAGATAATATTTAATCTTGGGAGACATTTTCAGTTTTATAAAATGAATTAATCAAGTTGATGCCCCTTTTTAATATTGTGGGACTAAATATTCTGTTTCATCAATAGTACAATCCTGGGAATAAGAGTCTTGAAGCTTTCATTAATTTCTAGAAGAAAATACATTTAATCAAAAGTTTATGTTTCTACGTGACATGATGACATTTAAAAAATTAAAAGAAAATTATCAAATAATAAAGTTGTACATGAAATATTTATGACAAAAAAACTCAAAATATTTTATTCATTCCAGTTTAGAAAGATGGAAAGATATAAGGGAAAAAAATGTTTGCATTTTGAATGTCATAAGTAGTTACTAGCAATCATTTTTTAATTTCTATTTTAATAATACAGACATTTGCTTTAGAGTCTTATAGGTTGCACTTAAAAATTCTAATCTCATTTAATTTTGATTATAAAACCCCTTGAATTATAACCAAAACTAGTAACCCATTTCAATTCAGGCTCCCTTCCTAAACTTCTAACTTGGGGAAACAACAAATATAGCAACAGAACACGCTGGTATATACTTATGGTATAACTTGAGTTTTTCTTTCCTTTGAAATATATTTTTCACAAGTTTTACAAAGCCTTGTGAAGTGGCTGTCATTTGAACTGTGTTTCTTTATCCTTTGGTATTGGTGCCTGGAGAAAGTGCTTAAAAAAACGATAACAAATGAAAGATTCTCCCAAAGCTTTGATATTTTTAAATACTCCCAATTCTCTCAAGGCTACAAATTATAGTTCCAATATGCAGTCACTGGTTTCTACTCTCAAAAATATCCTCAAATATTGAGATACTGAATATAAATACAGAATTTCCAGTTGTGTTTTAAATTTTTTTTTGTAATTAGTTTTTAGAGAACTTGCCATCATTTTGCTTTATTCTGTGGTAGCTAGCAACATTTTAGGGTTTTTGTAATTAAATACTGGTATTATATATATATTTTTTTTAATGAAAAGAGAGCTGCTGCATCATCAATAGTGCTTATAAAGTATTTGTTATGTTTAGGGAGGGAGTAATGTTTAATATTTTATAATGTTCTGCTATATCTTCACCCTCAAATTGATAAATTTATCTTTGGTAATTGATCACTTGGGAAATATCAATAAATCTTTTAAAAATATTACAAATAATTATTTAAACCATGTTTGGCCAACTGCAATACCTTTAGAATGTAGGTAGGTGAAAACTGGGTTCAGAAATTATTTATAATGGAATCAATGGTATTTTAATGGTGTGATGGCATCATTGAGAGACTGGCATTAGCAGTGAGAGACCAATGGCAAGAGCAAGTCAAAAATCTCATAGGAGCAGCTGCAACGGTGGCATCTGACTCTGGACACTGATACCCCTCTCTTTGGGGTATTTGTTTGTTATTTCTTGACTTGGATGGACTACATTAGCTAAATCTATTTCCCCCACAGTATAAAGCCTCTGAAGATGCCAAACCTCAGAGAGTACAGTTTCATACATGCACACAGTACTCATGGAATAACAGTGTAAAAGTTTTAGCAGAGCTCTCTCTGTCTCTTTCCCTGATCTTTCTGTTATGCTCTCTGCTTCTTTTGGTATCACATCCAACCATTAGGCTCCACTACCTGCTAGCTATCAGCTAATTCTTAGCTGTCCCTTTCCTTAGTTATCTTTGGTAAATTAGCTGGCTTGTGATTTATTTTGCTCCTTTCATGGAACTACCAGCTTTATCTTAATGTGTTACCATCAAAATCTCCACTGTGTTTTTTGTTTTTTAATATAGCATCCTTAGGCTAGAACTTTCCCAAACTATGTCCCAAATAAATATAGCTCTCCTGAGAAGAGCTTTGGTGTTCTCTGTTCTTACAGCTTGCCTCTCTTCCTGAGTTAAAAAAAAAAAAAAATCTCTAAATTTCTGCTATGGAGCTGGGGGTGAGGAGAGTGGCCCACTTTCCTTGGAATGACTGCTCCACTTTAAACAGGGTGTGCAATAGGGGTGGTTACCTCTGATCTTCTCCACCTGCCTCTTTCAGTAATCTCTGCAATATAAGACAGCTGGGGAGAGGGAAATTGGGGCCAAACTATTTTCATCCTGTTCCACCTGCCTCACCCTCACCCTAAAGTTAGGCTGGATGGAAGAAAGGAGCCCTCAGTTTATCAGCTGCACCTGACTGAAGTTTAACCTCTGCAAACCCACCCTTCCCCAGGTAGCCAGTGGCAGGGAAGTATGAAAAATGCCGGCAGCCTGACCCTCCCGGAGAGATATAATAGCCCTTAACTGGGAGCTGGGAGAACTGCACCCTAAGTGCCATGTGATCTAGACTTTTTTGAAAAAAAAATTTTCTGTATGTTTTTAGGAGAATGTGCAGAAACTTTAAATGGTCATGTCTTTTATAATTTTTATCTGTTATGGCTCTTCTGCTGAAATGAGGGCGACAGAGCTCCTCACAAAGCTATTCTGGAAGTAGAACTCCCTCCAAAGCAGTTCTTATCATGGGACGCTAATTATTTGTAATTTTGAAAAATACCACAAAGTTTGAAACAGTTTTTAAATTTCATAACAAAATTTAAATGCTCAAATATATAGCTCAAATTATAGCATATTTTTGACATAGCACACGTTTAAGGCATTATAAACGTATACCTTTGTGCTTATCAAGGGAAAAAGAAATGTAATCCTTTAATTCATCACTGAGGCATTTGACTGGATTTTTCCATTGCTTCAAATTTATTTCTGAAATGAATTATTTGCAACAAAATACTGATCTCCTCCAGCAAAAACATAAAAAGAAACTATACGGGACTAAAAATAACTACCTGCAGCAGTCGGGGCAAATTCTGGACCCAAAAGATACAAAGAGACCAAAAAACTCAACTGACACTTTTGAAGAGCCTGGAGCAAAAACAGGGCGCTGTGCATGCCCCCTGCACACACCACCTAAGGGGTGGGCGAAACACCTAAGCCACCCCTCTGGCCCGATGGAGCCCTGGACACATCCCTACCCTCACCCCATGTAAGGAACAAGCCTGACCCCCACTCAGGGAGCAAGCAAGCAAGGGAACCTGTTGTTTGTTCTCACTCCCGCTGCTGTAGCAGGGGCCCCAGTAAAGGCATGCCTGAATATCTTGTCTGGCCTCTAGTCAATTTCTATTGAGGAAGGCCAAGAACCCTGGTTGGTAACATTTTGAGCTGAAGGCATCTGAAATACAGTAAATGGTCAGTTGAGACTTTCTCTTATCTCTCCTGATCTGCCTAAGAACAGATCTTCCAGAGGGAACTCAATTGTCCTAAATCCCCTCCCCAGGAGTTTCATCCACCTGGGGAAGACTGACTCTTACTAATCTCAGGACAGTAGACTAGAAGTGTACACCACACCCAGACAAACTTCAGCACAAACTATCACACCTCCCATCTATTCTAGAAGCTCAGGCCGGTTGTTCCTGAGAAAGCTCTGGGGTCTGAGAAGAGGAAAATTTTGAGCCAGGAGTCCCACAGACATTTCAGAGGATTTTGGCATTTTGTTTCCTGGTCAGAGCTGCCAGTCCTGGCCCCACGGTGTTGGGAAGCGGCCTGGGGTGGTGTCAAGAGCTGGAGGCCCCAACCCTGTCCTCCAGAGCTGCCCCTCCCACTCTGCACAGTCCAGGGCTTGGGGGAAGGCCCTCCTTGTATATTTTGTGCTATACAGAGTTGCTTTTTGTTCATTTAATGCCGTGGGGGGGTGGGTGAGAGGAGTGCAAAGTGGCGAATCTGGCCCCTGCCTCTTCACCTTTTCCAAAAAGTGAGCCTCTACCCAGCCTGGCCTGGCCCACAGGGCAGATCCTCTGCATCCTCCCCGCAACCCTCAGGGTTCTCCAACATCACACTTCCACCTTCTCCCCCACTTCCCACAGGCTCCAGTTTACCCACAGTGTAAGACATCTCTTTGTTCTGAAGGGGAAAAAAAAAAAAAAAAGAAAGGCAACGTCCTGGAGGGTCCTGAAGATCTGGGACGCCTCTCTTGCTTCAGCACTGTTAGGATGCAACAGACCCCGGGGCTCCCTTTCTTCCAGCCTCCTACCTCCTTTCCAGTCACCACCTCGGAGCCAACCATCTTCTAGGCCCTTCTCTGCCTCAGGCACCAGGCAACTCCGTTTTTGTGCTTAGCTCTTTGGTGCTAACCAACCAAGAGCTCCCAGATTCCTCAGTATTATTCCCTACATGGAGGCCGCCAACCCCTGCTCAGCCCGCATCTGTGGGGCTCCTATGCTTACCTCTCTCTGGGCTGGTTTCCACCGCGACTCCGTGGCTCTGGAGGGCGCGGGCCACTTCCCCAAGCTGGCTGAGCAGAAGCCTGAGGGCGCCAGCGTCTCTTGAAAATGAAAACCAGCGAGGTGGCCACGACATCTTCCAGAAAGTATAGAAGCCGTCCCAGGTTGAGCGGGGTAAAACGCTGACGCCATGGAAGCCGCCCTGCTCCTGGAAAAGAAGCTGAACCAGGTTCTTTTGGAACTGCAGCGTCCTGGATTCTGCCCGCACAGACCCCAGGCACAGTGACGTCCGGGAAAGCGCCTTCCTAGGTGAGAGGGTGAAACTCATCTAGAAGATGGGCGACCAATTGACTAACCTCTGCAGGCTGCTGGCTCCAGGCTGGGCGGGGGAGTACCTATTACAAAGGCTCACCAGCAAGCGACTAAGAGCCTCTAGAGCCCAGTGGCCTTTGGGGCTCGCCTCTGCGTTTCCCTGGTGTCCGGGTTGCTGTCTGAGTGTTTCCCTGAGGCCGCCAGGCAGCTTTTTAACCACTCTGGAGCCCTCGCCCAAGCCATGGCCCAGATGGAAACGATAAAGCTTTTACCCTAACACAAAACAAAGAGAAACAGAAAGTCCTTAGAAAGGGCCAAGTTATCTTTACAAAGAAACCTTTTACTCTCCTCTTTTACTTTCAAGTTTCCCATATCCCCCTTCCCTTCCCCTATTAAAATGATATATAAGCTCTCAAATGTCACCACTTTTTTGGGTGTTTACTTATTTTTTTCTTTCCTGTGAAACTCCTTGTGCACACAATATTAAAAAATAATAAATTTGTATATCGATTCAGTTAATTTGCTTGTTGCTTATTTTGTAGACTCAGCTATTGAGTTGAAGGTAGTAGAATATGCCACCCTGAAATAGGCGATCTTTGACATAGGAATTATTATGAGGAGATTAAAAAAAACAGAAACAAAAACACCCTCCTTGCATTCCCCTATCTGCTTAAAAGCAGGACATCCATGTTCAAAGCTGTCCCTCTTCCCATTTGTTTCAGAAAGGACAAAGTTAATCACCCCATCAGACACTGTCAGCCTGGAGAAGGCACCAGAGGAATCTACGTAACAAACTTTATTAACTAGCCTTTATCTCAACACTTGGAGATCTAAAACTGCTTTCCTCTGTCCTGTAATTTCTCCACAAATGTATTCTTTGTTGAAGATGCTATATAAACTGGAATTCTAAGCTGTCTCTTTGAATTACTCGTTTTCCCTGGGTATCTCCCATATATACATGAGGTATACATGTTAACAAACTGCTGTTTGTTTTTCTCTTGTTAACCTGTCTTTATCACAGGGGTCTCATCCAAAAAACTCAGAAGGTTAGAAGGAAAATTATTTTTCCTCCCCTACAGAACCTAGGAGGGTTCAGAACCTATCAGAAAAGTCTTTCCTCCCTTATACTCTCTATGTGTAAACAGATTAAAAACTAAGTTTAAGCCACAGCTGTTCTTTTTCTTTTTTGCGGTACGCGGGCCTCTCACTGTTGTGGTCTCTTCCGTTGCGGAGCACAGGCTCCGGACGCGCAGGCTCAGCGGCCATGGCTCACGGGCCCAGCCGATCCGAGGCATGTGGGATCTTCCCGGACTGGGGCACGAACCAGCGTCCCCTAGCATCGGCAGGCGGACCCTCAACCACAGCGCCACCAGGGAAGCACCCCACAGCTGTTCTTTTAAGATGCACAAATCATCTAACTCTGACTAATTTAGTCAACATGTCATTTTTTTAAAAATGCCAACTAATGAAGATCTGAAGAGTAGGCCCTGTGAGGGAAAGGAAAACCAAAACCAAACCAAAACAAAACAAAAAGATACAGTAGAAGAAGGAAACCTGAAAATCCCCACCTTCCTCAACACAGAAACAAATACAAACACACACTCACACTCTGTGGATACACAGAGATACATACTTATTAAAATAAGTAAAATTATTGCAGTATGCAGCATGAGGCATTAACGGAAACTCTCATTATGATAAATATTAGACAATTTAAGGAAACATGATTTTAGATTTTTATTTGCCTGTTTAGTAGTAAATATTAATTTCTCAGATCTTTTATTCATAACTTTAAATACATAATCATGCTGTAGGAGGAGAGTAACAGTCAATAGCAGGCAATGTATAAAAATGCTGGAGATACTGGGTTCTGAATAAGTTACTCTCCTAACTGGAGTAATAAGAAACAAATTGTAATTGTTATCTCTGTTATTCAAACAATAGCACCAAACATATATTGCTGAAGTATTTCTAAGTTATCTTAGACTGTTAATTTTCCAGTGCAGCCATAACAAAACACCACAAACTGGGTGGCTAAACAATTTATTGTCTAACAGTTCTGGAGGACAGAAGTCTGAAATCAAAGTGTCAGCAGTGTTGGTTACTTCTGAGAGCTGTATGAGAGAATTTATTTCATGTCTTTCTAACTTTGGTGATTTGCTGAGTCTTTGTCGTTCTTTGATGTATAGATACATCACTCCAATCTTTGCTTTCATTGTCACATAGAGTTCTCCCTGTGTGCATCTGTTTCCAGTGTCCAAATTTCCCCTTTGTAAGGGGAAATTTTTATTTTATAAATTTTATAAAATTTTTATTAAAAATTTATTTTAACTTTTTATTAAAAATTTTTATTAAAATATTTTATTAAAAGTCATATTAGATTAGAGCCCACACTAATGACCTCATCTTGACTTGATCATCTATAAAGATGATATTTCAAGAAAATTTTACACTCAGGTACTGGGAATCTAGAACGTCAACATCTTTTCAAATATTCCAGCTAGGTGATTGTGGCTCATGTGCCCCAATGACACTCATGTTTCTTTATAACTATTTATAACTAATTTATCTGTGATATAAAAGTTATATTTTATCAATTCTAAGATGCTATTTTTCTACATTTTAAATTGTATTAAATCATAATGGATATTAAAAATCTCTGACAATTTACAATTCTAATTACATTTTTTCTTTCATTAATGATAATTTAATATTTCTTAAGCTAGATAATATTGCAGATTCCATGATATATGACAATGTGTTTTCTTTTACAGAGTAAGTTAAACTTAAATCACCATTATGTATAACTTCTACTTAACCAGGTTATATCTGTATTCTTTCTTTGCCCAGCTTATTTTAACAACACTGAATACTCTCAGAGAAGAAAAGATATAATCTTTCAACAGAGAACATGAAATCAAAAATCTGTATGTAAGTTTGTGTGTCACGTAATATTTTGGTTGAAAATAACCTTCAACCACCAGGTATATGGTCATTGATCATAATCAAAATCTCTAAATGCATTAATCATACCTTTTTTTTTTTTTTTTTGCGGTACGCGGGCCTCTCTGCCGTGGCCTCTCCCATTGCGGAGCACAGGCTCCGGACGCGCAGGCTCAGCGGCCATGGCTCACAGGCCCAGCCGCTCCGCGGCACGTGGGATATTCCCGGACCGGGGCACGAATACGTGTCCCCTGCATCGGCAGGCGGACTCGCAACCACTGCGCCACCAGGGAAGCCCAATCATACCTTTTTGTTTTGATTCCCAAATCCCCAGTCACATTTTTAATTGTAATGTTATTAAATTGGATTAAGTTTCACAATGTTCAATCCCTTAGTGGATTGTTAGCACCAAATTGTATCAAAATTAAGCCCTTTATGCAAAATCTTTCTTAAAAATTTTGTGGATTGCTTATTTTTAAGAATTGTACTCATTTGAATTATGTGCATTATGAAAGCTATATAAAATGGAAAGACATGGCCATTGTGGCCATTTTAAATGATTCTGTGTATTAAAAATATAAATTTTGTTCTCAAATTCTCTTCTCAAAAATATTTAATTTGTCTTACAATATTAGGAAATACAACATTTTCCTCAGGTAGATAACCTGTCAGTATCATATTAACCATGAGCTGACCATCTGCCATCTTTCAGTTTCACATCAGATTGGTGAATAATTATTTCCACAAGCACAACTTTAAGAGGAAAGCTTAGGCAAAGCACGTGGAATTACAATTTTCACTATGTTCATTAGCATTAACATTCATTCACAAGCACAAACATGTATTTATTTTCTGGTAGATTAACACCTTAAGAGGATTGAGTTATGAAAAGGTTGGGGCATGTTTAGTCAATACATTTCTCTCAGGGACACTTTGTTCTTTGTTAAGTGAAGAACAATGAGTCGAAACTCCTTAGAGAAAAACAGGTTTCCCAGAGGATAAAATATAACTGATTTTCCCCATTCAAGAAATCACAGGATAAGAGTATCCTCAGCTATTAAAATTCCTGAGACCTTGGTCAGGTTTGCAGCCTTTTCCTGATCATTTGGATAGATAGGAAATGAAATGTTTGAGAGGAAAAGGAAAGGAGCACGAGTGGAAACTACAATGAGGAAACTTTAAGCTTACTCTACCTTATTCATAATCTAGGCACACACCTAATTAGCCCAGGGGTCTTTGAATATACCTTTGGAAGGTATTGGCATACATTTGGATTAAACTCAGACTTTTCAAAAGCCCTAATTTTTAGTAAAGAATTTCTTTGTCCTCAAGATTGCAATATCAGCTCTCAGCCAAGAGTTTCCAGCCTGCCCTGTGGTTTTGGATTTGCCAACCCCTAAACCTCAGCCCCTACAATCACATAAGTATACGTATGTCCCCTTCTGGCTCTGTTTCTATGACTCATTTACTCCCAGGTTGGAGACCAACACAACTAATTATGTCTTTTAGAAGAATCATATCGGGCTTCCCTGGTGGTGCAGTGGTTGAGAGTCCGCCTGCCGATGCAGGGGACATGGGTTCGTACCCCGGTCCGCGAAGATCCCACATGCCGCGGAGCGGCTGGGCCCGTGAGCCATGGCCGCCGTTGAGCCTGCGCGTCCGGAGCCTGTGTTCCACAACGGGAGAGGCCACAGCATTGAGGCCCGCGTACCGCAAAAAAAAAAGAAGAATCATATCTTCTTTTTGACAAGTACTCAACAAACAATAGAATGGTATGTCAATTATTATATTATTTCATGTTGAAACTGACTAAATAGCCTCCATATTTCTTAGGGAACTAATCATATCAATAATCTCAATAAACTTTTTAAACCACAGGCTGACAATTTCTTGTATTCATGCACCTTCAAGTAAACCAAAAATTGTCAATTACAAGCTATAATTCTCAGTTTTATTATCTTAAAGGTTGTAATAATGTAATATGTCTCAAATTGATTGCTATTAATAGTAGTAATATTGTTTGTAAAGTGCTTTAAAAGTCCCTTCCTTATGTGAGACATTATGGATTAATCTATACCAGTTACTATCATAAAGTAAAATTATATAAACAAACATAGCATTATGTTTGTTTATATAAACATAATATAAACAAACATAAAATTATATAAACAAACACAAAATACTTAATTGAATAATGCTGATGAAGTGTGATACACTTGAGCTGTATTCAGCAATGATTAAAATCAAATAGTTATAATAACAATAGAAAGACAACTTTTAAGATGCTCCAAAAACTTTTATAAGTAGAGCCTCACACTAGTAGCAATTTAATTATTTAAAGCTATGCAAGTGGATTAATTAGGAAAGAGTACCAGGACATAAGTTGGTGTCAAAGAGAGTGACTGAAGACATGGGCTTTGAGTTGCCAAAAGACAACTGGCTAAAGCTCAAAGGACTAATTAAAATTTCAGCCCCAGATAAAAATAGTACTACAGCAGAACATTAGTCAACCATAGCGAGACACTCCACAAACAAACATAGAAATACACAAGAAAATAGAGTGCCCTTGGCTGATTGAATGAGGCCCACCATTATTGAAGATAATCTACTTAAAGTCAACTGATTATAGATGGTATCCACATCCACAAAATACTTTCACAACAATACCTAGATTAATGTCTAATAGAATAACTGGATATTGTAGGTTAGTCAAGTTGACACATAAAACGAGCCATCACCATTCCCTCCTTGTCAACTTGGCATTCATACACATATCCTTAAAAACACTTAATCACCAAAAGAAGACAATAACAGAGTCATACTTCCACCTAACATGACATACCTATCCTGCATACAAACAAAAACTTGTTAACCCTTTCCCCAGAAGCAGATGCAAAGTCCTTGGGTGATGTTCAGTCTTCTTTACAATTCTGTAACTTAAATAATGTGATAAAAATTTAAGTATTATTAATACATCTTATTTAAATGATAAGTAGACAAGAGAGGGAATAAAATTTTTGAAATATATATTATACACACATATTCATAACAAAATAAGGAAAATCTACTCATAAAAATTACAGAATTACATCCCTCATTTCCTCAATTGGTCATCTCATTGTAGGTGATATTTATAACTACCTTATTCCACTACTCATTCCATGTTCACTTGGTTTTCAACAAGCACCTCAGCCAGTTATGGATCTTTGATTGTTGGGGTGACCCAAACCTTCATTACTGAAGGGTCTGGTTCAATAGTAGTCCTGCCTGGATTGGGTTGCCTTAGTTTTCCATTGCCTTAATTACAGGACATGGTAGTACTAAGAGATGCTCTAAGTGATCCCTTTTATTCCAGGTATACTCTTCCTTACCTCCATTGTATAATAGCAGCCCAGTTTCCTCTTAGTATTCAGGATCAGTCATCCAAGCCATTATTTGTAACTCCATTCTTCTCTTGGTTCAGAGGAATGAGGAGCCCAAAGTGGCCAGGTGGCTCTCTTAATTGCCAGTTTAGTTATTGTGTATCTACTGTTGGAAGAATTCCTCCTATTGGAACTATGACCTCTAGACCAGCAGAACATAAAGTCACAAGGGCAAGAAACAAAATTTTTGCTAGTGGATCACAGGTAGTATAGTGAATGATTCTGCTCCCATTTCCGTGTCTTTGATTACTTGACCACAAAATCCTGGTTATGGGAAAAAGAGTACCATATATAGGATGCATATTTATAGCATATATAGTTGAAGGTCATTGCCAAAGTCTTGCAGTTGCCACCTAGCTGACACATTTACCAATTTCAGTTTCTCAGTTTTGAAAAATCTTCTGTGCCAATGTAATATGTTAACAATGAGAGAAACTGGGTAAGGGACATGAGGTAATTATCTGTACTATCTTTGCAACCTTATGTGGCCAAGATGAAACAATATTAATCATCACAAAGTGTAAATTCTCACTTGGTAGTATGAAGCAGGTAAAAAAGGGGGCCGAAAGTCCTCACACTCATCTAGATCATTCTGAAGCAGAGTTGTGATATTATCTAGACTCACTTTCAAGTATAGGATGCCAAGGAAAAATCCCCGTTCTATTAATTAACTGTTGTAAGAACTTAAGCAAGTTACTCAGGTTAGTTCCTCCAGCCAACAGTTTTCTCATCCATAAATTGGAAGTAATAATAGTTCCTAATCCATAGGGTTGTTACTGAGATTATATCAGCTAATACATAGGAGAAAATTATAACAGTGCCTGGTACAGAATATTATATCATTTATTAATATTATATCATGTTGTAAACATTCCACAGAGGAAAATTATGAAAAGGTACACAATGGAACCTGTATGCATTTAAGAATGAGGCATACCTCACATTTTTTTAAAAATGAAGTATAATTATACCTCACTTTTTTTTTTTTGCTGTACGCGGGCCTCTCACTGTTGTGGCCTCTCCCGTTGTGGAGCACAGGCTCCGGACGCGCAGGCTCAGCGGCCATGGCTCACGGGCCTAGCCGCTCCGAGGCATGTAGGATCTTCCCCGACCTGGGCACGAACCCGTGTCACCTGCATCGGCAGGCGGACTCTCAACCACTGCATCACCAGGGAAGCCCCTATACCTCACATTTTTGCTTCCTTGCACTAACACGACTTTTATAATCTTGAACAACTACTTATCCTTTTTAAAATTTAGTTTCATTGCTTCTGTAAACCAATGTTAACATTACTTATCTTGATGGATTGTTACACAAATAAGAACAAATATATTTATATCAATGGGCACATAGAATATTATGAAAATATACAGTCTTAAATAATACTACAATGTATTGCTTGTAGAACAAATTTTATTTGCTTAACTTACTGCAAGTTGATTCTATAGCCTGTTGCATCCTTCCTTGAAAAAGGTTTTATTGAAAAGCTTTTATTTAAAATCATTAACAGTATAATTTTATTGTTGTATGTTAGTATTATTTTAAAATTTTGCTTATTCATGGATGAGGTATTTGAAGGCAAACATGTCTATACACATAAATGTATAAATATAACACTGTGCATTTTAGAATTGCAGTCACATCATAATTAGTTAACCCTGTTAAGGAGATCCACTTCTTTTCATGAATAAAGAAACAGACATTTATACTTAGGCTCATGGGAACATATTTAAGTAGACAAATTACTTTGAGAATATTTCTACACAATACGTATAAAGAGCTTATTATTGAAAAAATACATTAACATGGTTTAAATGGTTTTATTCTCAAGTGTGTGGTGATAAAGGACCAATTTACATTAATTTTTGGAGACAGATAAAAGGCATGTATCATTGATTTCTACATAGTTCATTTTATAGAAATAGAAATATTAACTTAAGCCAGTAATACCTTTCTGCATACTATCTGAATGTGCCCAAAATAGCAATGAGATATTTTGACCTTTTTTCTTTTTCTGAAAATGTAAGACATATTGTTACCAAGTGTTCAGCAGCACCGTCAAAGTACACATATATATTAATCTCAAACACCAAACAAAAATTCAACTTTGCATCATTTATCTTATTATTGAAAATATGGTAAACTGAGGCACCTATATTCTGATCATTGGTTAGGCTTTTTTCTTTCTTTTTTCAATATTATTCTGTTTAGGAACCTGGAGACTAATGGATAACAGACCATGTAGGAAGATGAACTCTTTTTCTTTTTGTTTTTTTTTAATGCAGGGAGACGATAGAACCATTTGACTCTCACCATCAAAATCAGTTATTTCTTGCTTACGGCCTACTCCTATGACTACAATACATAATACTTGTTCTTTTCCTCATTTCATCATATATACATGTAATGAGTAAATATATAATGAAATATATATGAATATTATAAATAACATATATAATATAAATAACTGTTATATATGAATAATGTATATAATAAATATATACATATTTTCACATCTAAGATCATGAAAGGTGTTAACCTGCATAGCTAAATTTCAAGCAGACATTTTCCAAAACGAAATATATAACTATATCATCATAAAAGAGGAAAATGTCCTCTAAGAGCATAAATACAAGGAGAAAGACCTCATTCATCATATCTAATTCCCTCATTAGTAGTTGTTACTAATAGTAATGCTCTAGAAAGTATTTATATTTATATAGCAAAGTTAGATAGAAACACAGGTATCCAGAGGAGCATATAAAATTACTGATCATGCTAAACTAAAACAACAAAGTGTTTCTGTGTCTTGGTTCAGAGGAAACAAGGAGATAACCATGCCTATAGAAAAATGAAAAGCTGTACGGTTATTGCTTGCATACATTGGGAAAGGCTGAAGTTCACTTATAGGGAAAATTTGTATTATATATAACAGTTACTTTTTTGAGAATAGTTAGCAGGGGGGTGGAGCTTTGCATTCAAGCTAGTTTAACTGATATAAGCTACCATTTATTAAACCATAGTGGGTGCTCTCTAAGACTGATAAACCACTTAGCGCATTCTGTTCTCTTTTACCATAGAGTACTGTTTAAAGTGGGCGAGAGAAATTGCCATTGGGGAGTTTCACTGCATTCCTCATCAGTAATGAAAAATATATAGAAACATGACTGTGCCTTGGGGAAATGGAAATATTCATATCAGTTTTCCCCAAAACTTATTTCATAAAACAGAAGGCCAGAAAATATTATACAAAAAACTATGGTTTTCAGAAAATGGTAAACACTGCATAGTATATTTTCCTTTTAATGAATCATGAAATACATGAGTATATTAAAGACTAGAAGTTCTAGAGTAGAGAATTCTCTTGCAAATTATTTAAATAATTATTTTCTAAACTTACTTGGCAGTGGGGTACCTCATCCATATGTTTGCCTTTATAAGTCAGCAAAAACAATACTATGTGTCACCATCATTTTATCTGCTTATGTAATAAGAGGACATATTTTGAAAAAAGAATATCAAAACAATAGAATTTCATTAAGTATATTGATGGCAATTTCTGGAAACTGGAGAGAGATTAATTAACAATAGACAAAAGAAGATGTGGTATATATATATATATATATATATATATATATATATATATATATAATGGAATACTACTCAGCCATAAAAAAGAATGAAGAAATGCCATTTGCAGCAACATGAATGCCCCTATAGATTATCATAGTACGTGAAGTAAGTCAGAAGGATAAAGGCAAATACCATATGATATCTCTTATATGCGGAATCCAAAAAGGGGTACAAATGAACTTATCTACAAATCATAAACAGACTCACAGAGGTAGAGAACAGACTTGTGGTTGCAGGGAGTCGGGGTAGAGTAGGGATGGATTGGGAGTTTGGGATTAGTAGATGCAAACTATTATGTAGTTATTATAAAGTCTTACTATATAGTACAGGGAACTATATTCAATACCCTGTGATAAACCACAGTGGAAAAGAATATGAAAAAGAATGTATATATATATGTATAACTGAATCACTTTGCTGTACAGTAGAAATTAACACATTGTAAATCAACTATACTTCAACAAAATAAATTTTTAAATAAAACCAGAAAAACAATAGACATATACAAAATAGATGAATGATGATCCCTTATTTTATAAGCTTTAGTCTATCCTTAAATTATACTTCAATTCACAATTAAGAGAGTCATGTGAAAGAATTCATCAGCACCTACAAGCAGGAATTTTTTTTATCAATTATATTCCATATAACTAAGAGCTTACTGCTTATCAGATAGCTAGTGATAATTGTTACTTTATGGCATGACTGTTCTATTTTTGTAATTTTTAAATTAATTTTATTGAGGTAAATTTACACACAAAAATGCACTGATTAGTTCTGACAGATGTATGCATTGGGTCATCTACTACCACAGTCAAGATAGAGAATGTGTTTAACATCCCAAAGAACCCCTTTACAGCCTAATGAACTAAATTCCACTTTCAACATAGTCTCAGTTAACCACTGACTAGGAAAAAACTGTAAACACAGGACTTAAGATAGGAAATTCGGACTAGAAATCATATGTATTCAGTGTCTGTGTCTATTACAATGGCAAAAATAAATAAATAAAATGATGCAAATACTGGCAAAATGTCACATCAGTATATATTAAGCATTGCATAAGCTATCAGTATCTCTTGGATTTTTGGATCTATTAGGATGATTTCTTCATTTTCACTTCATAGACTGAAGATTCACCTAAAAGTGGGATCTGTAACTTTGTACAATCTTCTATTTGGAGTATATTTTTCTCTGTATCTGGAAGGTCAGGATCCAAGCAGAGAAATATTTTCAGAGAAAAATTTTAATCGCGTGTTAAAAGAAAACTTGGCTAAGAAATTTAGATTTTGTTCAATGGGAAAGCATGAGTATGGTAAAAATTCTTTAATGGGGCATAAATAAATGAATCATTTATGAATGTTAGGGTTAATTGAAGATTAAATAATCTAAGAATTCCCTTCTCTTTTCTTCTTAAAATATTTCGGCTGTTTATACCTTTTAATTTATTTTGTATAATATTTCTTTTCCTATCTAAGGAAAATTTAAGTACTAATTGCTTCACTATACCATATAGATAATCCATATTTTACACATGTTTATAAATTTCATTGTCCCTTATCACTCATGAGTCAGGCAGCAGTCATACCTTTGACTATGATCCTATTTCATTTCTCATAACAAATTTATGTAATTTCTTCAACTTTTGGTTTTCCTATATGTTATCACATAAATACTTAAATTTAACTGAGCAAAATGATTCACCTTGATTTTCCCTTCAGCTGATGATCGTATAATATACCATCACATATTCTGACCACCAAATATAAACTGATTTCAAGATAATGATGGTATCAACTATGTCAGGGAGGTAGATGATCCCTCAGTCATTTTAGATTGGCACTTTCAGTAATGTTTCTCGGGTGAAGAACCCACTGTTATGCAGGAGAATTATACTTTCTTGAGCATAAAGCAGTAGTGAGGGCGTTACCTCTATCTCAGATCTTGAAAATGGTGAGTGCACAATTGCCAATATGAGCAAGGCATCAGTGAAAATCATGCAGAAGCAGGGTAACTTTTAGGGCAAATTACTAAAATTTTTGAATTTTGAAGCAAAATTAATGAAGTTTTGATTGCTGGAAATGCATCCACTAAAACTCTATGCCTAAACATATATAAGAAAACAATATGAGATTGCTTAGTATATAAAAATAGGCTTCACAATCAATATATTTGTAGATACAAAATGCATTTTTCCCAAAAGAATTAAGCATTGATGTTTGCTTAAATTTATATGAAATGAAAAAAATGAGTGAAAGAACACACCAAAATTTGAAGATTTGTTACTAACAGGAAGTATATAATAACATGTGTGGGTTGAAGTGGAGATTAAATAGTTTAAGAATAAACTTTTATTTTAGAGTAGTTTTATTTTTACAGAAAAGTTGCGATGATAGTTCAAATATTTCCTATAAAATCCATATCCAGTTTTCCCTATATTAACATATTACATTAGTAAGGTAATTAATCACAACTAAGGAATTAATATTGATACATTATTATTAACTAAACTTCGTACATTATTCAGATATCCTTAGTTTTTACCTAATATCTTTTTTCTATGCCAGGATTCCATCCAAGATAGAAATAAATATTTCTATATGTATCCATTTGTGTCTGCATTAAGCTAACCATGAGTTCATGCTATCTTCAACTCTAATCTATTAACATGTGGATCATTCTAGCTTTCTCACCCTACTTGTCAGAAACTACCCACTCCAACAGTGAAAAACCTGGCTCCTAACACCTGCCATCCGTTTAGTTCATTATTGAATTCTAATATGTATTCATGTACAATGATTTCAGAATTGTCATACCCCCATATTAAAACACTTTACCAAATACAACATAATGCTTACATACAGTTTCATTCATTTTTAATCTTACCATCTTCATTCATTTACAGAGTTACTACCCATTTAAGTTTGGTTATTTCACACATTTATAATGCATTTAGATTATTTTGTCACAGTCTGCATTCCATCTTGGAAATTCCTGACCACTTAATTTTTTTATTTGCTTACATTAAGGTTCAATCTTTGTGTTGTAAAATTCAATGCGTTTGACATGCATAGTGTCATTAATTCACCATTCTGGTGTCATACAGAATAGTTTTCCTGCCCTAAAATATCCTCTGTTGTGCTTCATCTGTTCAAACCCCACCTGCAACTCTGGGCAACAATGATCTGTTTATTGCTTGGATCATTTTGTGTTTTCTAGAATGTCATATAGATCGAATCGTATAGTAAGTAGCTTTTTCATACTGGTTGCTTTCACTTAGTAATATACATTACTTGTGCCTTGAAAGCTCATTTCTTTTTATTGCATAATAATATTCCATTGTATGGATGTACCACAGTTTCCAATTTGTATATCCATTCTCTTTGAAGGGGCATCTTTTTTTTTTTTTTTTTTTGCGGTACGCGGGCCTCTCACTGTTGTGGCCTCTTCCGTTGTGGAGCACAGGCTCCGGATGCACAGGCTCAGCGGCCATGGCTCACGGGCCCAGCCGCTCCGCGGCATGTGGGATCTTCCCGGACCGGGGCACGAACCCGTGTCCCCTGCATCGGCAGGTGGACTCTCAACCACTGCACCACCAGGGAAGCCCTGAACGGCATCTTGGTTGCTTCCAGTTTGGGCCAATAATGAATAAAGCTGCTATAGACATTCACATTGAGGTTTTTGTGTGAGCATGTTTTCAAATCTGTTGGGTGAATACGGGAACAAGATTGCTGGACTGTATGTTAAGATTGTGTTTAAGGTTTATAAGAAACTTCCAGTCTGTCTTCCAAAGTGGTTGTACAATTTTGCATTCCAACTATCACTGTGTGAGAGTTCTGGCTGCTCTTCATCCTCACCAGTAGATGAGACTGTCAGCTTTTTTTATTTCAACCATTTTTTTTAGGTGTGTGATAGTATTTCTCTGTTGTTTTAGGCTGAATTTCTTTAATGACAAGCGATGTTGAGTCTTTCTGTATACCTATTTTCCATCTGTATATCTACTTTGATAAAGTGTCTGTTCAGATGTTTTGCCCATTATTTAACTGGATTTTTTTACTGTTGAGTTTTAAACATTCTTTGTATATTTTGTATATGATCCTTTGTCATGTATATTTTGCAAATATTTTCTCTTAGTTTGTGGCTTGTCTTTTCATTCTCTTAACTGTCTTTTACAGAGAAAAAATGTTTACTTTTATGTTATTAACATCTTTAAATTAAAATTCTATATTGTATTCTTATCTTCATTGTATAGGTTATTTTTATTACTAAAAATAAAACAGACAATAAAATAAATATTTAGAAGCAGTTTCCCAAATATTTAATAATAAATTATATCTGTGCATATCTTTGTATATGTTTACATTATATTTTAGAAACTAATGTTTACAAAGTGACCAAATGGTCACTCAGATGCTGTTTGCTTTATAAATTCTCTTATGTTTCTTGTCACAAATGGAAGCTCCATATCCAATTGCCTTCAAATTTTTATATTCCCAATATACACACCATTCAAAACAGAGATTATAGTTGTTAATTTAAAAAGGAATTAAATTCTATTAATTATTTTTCTAATTAATTTTATAATTTTTAACTAAATTTCAGAAATACTGGTTTAAAAATATTTCTGAACAGCATCTTTTGCATTGAAAGCATCACAAATTCCAGTTAGAAGTACTTGTTATTCTCTATTGCTAACTTCACTATATAAAAATAATTCTGATCCATTCAGTTACAGAAAACATACAATATTTCAAAATGATATATAGAAAGTTTTCAGAACTCAGTTAAAATATGCTTAACTGATTAAAGCCTTCAAATAGATTGTTTGAGCTACAGCAATCCATGCAGAAAATCCCTTTGTTAGTTTTCATGATAGTTGAAAAAAACTAAAAGCATACAAAATTATGGTTATCCTATTTTCAAAATCTCAGACATCTTTTTGTCTTAAAGGCAGTATTTAAACACAGTCCTTTTAGTGCAGGCCTGCACACTTTACAGAGTTCCACTGTGTATATGATTAAGGTACATGGGTATGAGAGGTGAGAGACTTCTAGGAAATATAATTACTGTGCTTGACAAACCTTGAAGAGCTTGATAATGTCATAGTTGTAAGCTCAGGTTGTAATTCTGACATCACAAATGTTTCCTATGAGAAAGCGAGCGAGTGAAGTCTTATAAACAGAAATTATAGGAAGCAATTGAAGGCCAGACTGAACTCTTCACTGGAATGATAAAAAGCCTTTACCAGTGATTTTTGTTACCCTTCAATTACTTACATTTCAATTACACTCTCTCTAATACCAGCTCTCCTATTCATCCTGTTAAACACACATTCAATAGCTGTATTTTTCTTACTAACCATTCACTGGAAAAAGTAAAATATTTTTTTTAAAGGCCTGTATAGCTAAGAGGACTGATGGTGGACTTAAGTGATACTTACATTTATGAGAGTATTGCAAGTCAGCCACAGATTCATACAAATAATGGGTAGCTATTGTTGGCTATGTGAAAATTATTTTGAAAGATTTTTCAAGTAAAGTAGTTGTATCAGTTAAGAATAAGCAAGCACTTATCCAAAGCTCATTGCCCTGCAAAGCAAATTAAAATAAACCTAGAGAAGATCACAGTAATGGTCTGAAGACATAAACAAACCAAGCTCACTTGGTTAAATTGCCATTTATTTCAATTTTCTTAGTATATATATTTTTTATTATTCTTATTATTCCAATTACAAAGTTATACCTAATTTGCATACCTGTGAAATGTGACCAAACATGTCATACCCTTAGACAAACAGTCTCTACCCTTTCTTTCCACATGGCTATTTCTAGCCACACAAAATAATTTAGTAATACTTCTAGAAGTATTAATTACTAGTGAAACCTGTTGCTGTTAACAGTATTTTTATTTTATAGTGGTCCACTTTAAACTCCTAGTTCCAAATAAGTAACCTGTCTGTAACTAGAAAAATATCACTTAAACTAATCATAGTGTTCACAATCCAAGAGGTGGAAACGAAGAACTAACTGGAAATTCTCTCTGTATGTTGATTTGCCAGTAAAACAGGTATATGTAGACTAGACATGAAGTACTGCAAGGGGGTAGAGTTGAACCAAGAGCATGAAATTAGTTCATGGAGGACAATCTTAAAAATGTTAATCTAGGGTCCTTAAACAGAACATCTTAAAATATACTAAGTTAACATTCAAAAGATCAGTTACAAAGGCTAGGGGAGAAGAAGCTGATAATAAAGCAAGGAGTCAAAATCCAAGTCTTTAAAATAATAGTGCTTAAAATGCCAAAAATCAGGTTGAAGTAAGGTATCCTGACTAGTCATCAATGGCTAAGTGTTTCAATGCTGTGCAATATTCTTACATTGACTTGAAAGATGATTATCTTACACTGAGTTCAGAATCACTTAAAAATCAGTCTTTTAAATATAAATAATAAGTCTAACCTTCCTTTGACAAAAATATCTTGTTTTTATGATTAGCTCAGTATTGTAATACATGCTAAAGAAATAAATATAAATAAAACTGTTTTACTTTAAAACTAATAGCTTTAGATAAAAAGGCATCATTGAGAACATGGTAAAAATATTTTGATCAAAAGTTGAATTTATCTAAAAGTTCTAACAATTTTAAAATATAGACATTTAAAAATTATATAAAAATAATTAAAACAAAAATAAAGGATATTACAAGAAAATACTAGAAAACCTAACATCCTTGTGTGAGATTTCAATACACTTTTTCAGAAATTGATAGGTCAAGCAGATAACAATTAAAAAATATGTTGAAAAATTAATAACAAAGTCAGTGTTTTAGCTGATGCACGAATAGAGAGTTATACATCTAACAATGGAAAAATATTCAGCTTTCTAAAGAGTACATGGAGTAACATGTACAAAAAATAACTATGGCCTTACAATAAATAATAATCTTAAATAATCAATAAATAATCAATAAATAATCTTAGAGAATTATTATCACAGATAGTCCATTCTCTTTTATAACAAAAACAAATTAGAAGTCAATAGCAGAAAGCTATATTAAAACTTCCATATATTTGAAAAATTTAGTATATACTTCAGTTATGGTTAAAGAAGAATTAATGGAAATAATAAAAAAAAAATTCCATGGCATTGAAAACACCACATACAAAACGGTGAAAGCAGTGCTTAAAGAGCAATTTATAGCCTTAATAGTTTATTCTATATCTACTTTAATTATTTCTTCATAAATGTTAATTTCTGCAAATCAAAGCATCATTCTATATAACTTCTGATGATCTTCTTGATGTTTTATAAAAATATCCAAATTTCAGGTCACCGATGATTTTTTCTTACATGGAAAATAAAGATATATGCTAATCAATTGTAGGACACATCATTTAAGCTTCCATAATGAAAGAAAACAATTCCCCTAATTAAAATATGATACATTATATTTTAAAAACTCATGCTGATTTCCAAAATGTTAAAATTTTGGAAACAAATGTATCTAAAAATTCTTATAACACAGTATACTTATGCCCATTTTTAGGGAACATCTTTTTGTTTTTCTAATTGGTTTAAATTCAGAGGAAATTAAATATTGTTTGTCAGTAACCAAAATGTCTAGCTAGATATCAAATACCCACAAGGAAAAATATTAGCAAATTTAGTCTGTATCAGGTAAAAGAATTGAATTGTCACTCACTTTATTTTCTTGAAAAGGATAATGATGATATAACAGAAACATTTAGATGTGAAATTAAGAAGGTAGAAAACATATTGTTTACGTATAACTAGAAAAAAGATATGATTGCAAAGAAATACTAGGAAGGTCTCTAGCACTACAAGTTTATTCAAACACTCTCCTACACATACTTCATATTGCTTATTGTTTTACATCTTGCATGACAATTTTTAATCCTTAGAAATGTCTTATTTTACATGGTGAACTAGACATTTTTGACTGTTTATCAACCATCAATTTTCTTTTTTTCCTCTTCCAAATAGCACCCACACTTTTCTTTGGGAACCACCACTGTTATATTGTGTTGCAGTAGGATATTGCTGTGTGATTTGTCAAGAAAATTAAATCTAACTGCTAATGGCTGTCCTTGCACATATGAATGATTTGGTGCAGTTTACTCTGTATAATTCTCAGAATTCGACCATGACTTCTTAGCTACTATAGACAAATCATTTTTCTAACTGGAAATTGAAAGAATTTTATCTTAAAATTGCAGTGAGATCATATCTCTTTGATTTATATTTCAATAAGTTATTTTATTTTTAACCAATGTCCAGGTTTTCTTTTATATTTCTTTATTGAAATACAGTTTTCTGGAGCTACTTAATTAGATTTATAGTTTAAATTACTCTTCTTATAAGATTTTTGGTTCTACATATGTTTCTAAATAAATTATATTTGTAGAATTCTAAATGTGGAAAAATCTATACAATATTGAATGTTGTGTTTTTATTTTCCTTTTGTTTATATTTTCCTGGTTTTTGTATGTTTTAGTGTTATTAAGAAACACATTTAAAAAAAAAACTTTGGTATTTTTGCCCTGATATTTTATTCATTATTTTAGATTTTTTAATCAATTCCTGACTTCTATTTTTCATTTATTTTTCCTAAATTGAATCATTAACCCATATTTTATAGATTTTTATTTTAAAATACTGTCATTAAAACATATTATTTGTAAATAATAAATTATTAAAAGCATTTATTTTCTTATTGTAGATTTAGCTGTGACCCATACAAGTTATTTTTACTATTCTTTTCATTGCTTTCTAGATGTTTAAATTTGAGTTAATTTCCTTTTTGATCCAGTTGTTAGATAGGAAATGGTTCTCTATTTACAGACAGTTAAGTGTTTTAAAATCTACTGTTGAATTGTAAACTTCTAGACTGTGATCAGAAATTGTGGTCTAGAAAAGCTTTATTATATTTTCTTTGTGGTCAAGGAGAATTCAAGTTTTCAAATGTCCTATGAAAAATAATGCGTAT